>JAYXIM010003588.1:0-12000 GCA_037575425.1 Anastrepha fraterculus
TAGATAATATTTTAAATGGAATAGTTCATATAACTGATGCTTTGAAACACAGAAGCTGAATTGCAAACGAATACTATTAAAAATTAAAACAAAAAATTGTTATGCATGTATGCACATATATATATATTAAACCGACAATTTTTAATTAATTTAATTTTTAAAGGATTAGAAAAAGAAATAATTAATTTTTAAACACTTAGAAGTAAATAAATCGAATGAAATGCAAGTAGCTAGAGTATGCACAGAAATATTGAATATAAACCCACAATTATTGCAATCAACTAAAAAGATTTATGACCGAAATGGCAAAATGGCAGTAATTGTGGAAGTTAATTCTGAACAAGAAGTTGGAAAAATAGTTAGAAGTACACATAAACTAGCTGGTACATAAATTTATATTGAGAGATATTTAAATCTAGAGCGACAACAAAACAAGAAGATTATATTACAACTTAAGATGGAAATAACGGCAGTGAGCACAAAGCATAAAGTTGGAGTCCGAGATGGTAGTTTAAAGGTGGCAACGAAATGGTTAAAATGGAGCATGGAGGAAATGTTGGTGTGCGGTCAGGGAGACACTAAAACAGTGCTAAACGAATTAGATGGAGAAAATTTAGCGAATATTGATATAAATTATAATACACTAACTTAATATAATAACATACAACATTAATGGTCTAGAAAATAAATACTTCTTTACCGAATTCTTCGACTACATTCGAAATCATGATATTTTCATACTGATAGAGTCACATTTAGCTGCTGAAAAAATTAACCAAGCAAAAAAATACTTCATGGGTTCGATATCTTTTGGAAGCCAGCAAGCCGTATAAGTAAATTTGGAAGAGGCAGTGGCGGGTGTTTGTATGGCGTTAATAAGGAATGGAAGAAAAGAGGAATCCAGTATAATCTTATAAATAAAAACGGAGTAGCTGTTATAAGAATCAACATAAACGACAACTTTTTCTCGTTTATTCCACTATATATCCGTGGAGTAGATTGGCACGAACAAATATCAAAATTAAGGGAGAGACTTGAAAGAAACCACGGAGAAAAATCTTTGCACAATGGGCGATATGAACGTAAGGATAAGTGGTGTTCAACAGTCGCTAGAAGATATACATACAGCCATGTTTGCAGCAGATACGGGGACGGGGAAATCAAAAGATATTGTGCGAAACTTAAACTTGAACTTATTATCTTAAACGAAAGAACAGTTATTATTATTATTTTATTATTGTTATTGTCAAACCAAAAGAGAATAAGAATCTTTATTCAATCTACCTATTTGCAATGGAAAACCTCTTTCTGCCATGCAAAAAAGCTCCTGAAAAAAAATCATCTGCCGTTCAAAGTGGGCTTAAAACCTCCATTTGTGGAACAACATAGGAGGAGGAGATCGGGCATGCACCCAAAAAGGCTGCAAACGCCAATTATGGATTTATAGTATATATATCTCTATATTTGTGGTTGAATAAAATTTTTTTTAGGATGAGCTCGGCTGTTTTGATTTCCAGGTTTAAATTTTCAAAATTCATTTGCCTTTTTCAAGCCCATATCTTCTCTTCTTAATTGGCGCGATAACCGCTTACGCGATTTTGGCCGAGATTAACAAAGCGCGCCAGTCGTTTCTTTCTCGTGCTAACCGGCGCCAATTGGACACACCAAGTGAAGCCAAGTCCTTCTCCACCTGATCTTTCCAACGCAGAGGAGGCCTTCCTCTTCCTCTGCTACCACCAGCTGGTACCGCATCGAATACTTTCAAAGCCGGAGCGTTTGTATCCATTCGGACGACATGACCCAGCCAACGTAGCCGCTGCATCTTTATTTGCTGCGCCATGTCTATGTCGTTGTAAAGCTCCTACAGCTCATCGTTTCTTCGCCGGGGATATTTGCCGTTGCCAACGTGCAAAGGTCCAAAAATCTTACGCAGAATCTTTCTCTCGAACACTTCAAGCGTCGCTTCATCGGATGTTGTCATCGTCCAAGCTTCTGCGCCATACGTTAGGACGGGCATGATGAGAGCCTTGTAGAGTGTTAGTTTTGTTTGTTGAGAGAGAAATTTACTACTCAATTGCCTACTTAATCCAAAACAGCACTTGTTGGCAAGAGAGATTCTGCGTTGGATTTCAAGGCTGACATTGTTATCGGTGTAAATGCTGGTTCCTAAATACACGAAGTCTTTTACAACCTCAAAATTATAACTGTCAACAGTGACGTGGGTGCCGATACGCGAGTGCGCCGACTGTTTGTTTGAAGACAGGAGGTACTTCGTTTTGTCCTCGTTCACCACCAGACCCATTCGCTTTGCCTCTTTATCAAGTTTGGAGAAGGCAGAACTAACAGCGCGGTTGTTAAGGCCGATGATTTCGATATCATCGGCATACGCCAACAATTGTACGCTCTTATAAAATATTGTGCCTGAGCGATTAAGTTCTGCGGCTCGTACGATCCTCCCCAACATCAGGTTAAAGAAGTCACACGACAGTGAGTCACCCTGTCTGAAACCTCGTTTGGTATCAAACGGCTCGGAGAGGTCCTTCCCAATTCTGACGGCGCTGCTGGTGTTGAGCAACGTCATCTTACATAACCGTATTAGTTTTGCGGGGATACCAAATTCAGACATAGCGGCATACAGGTAACTCCTTTCCGTACTGTCGAATGCAGCTTTGAAGTCGACGAAAAGATGGTGTGTGTCGATTCTCCCTTCATGGGTCTTTTCCAAGATTTGGCGTATTGTGAATATTTGGTCGATGGTAGACTTTCCAGGTCTGAAGCCACACTGATAAGGTCCAATCAGTTGGTTGACGGTGGGCTTCAGCCTTTCACACAATACGCTCACTAGAACCTTATAGGCGATATTTAGAAGACTAATCCCGCGGTAATTGGCACAAATTGCAGGATCGCCCTTCTTGTGGATTGGGCAGAGCACACTTAAATTCCAATCGGCAGGCATGCTTTCATCCGACCATATTCTGCATAGGAGCTGATGCATGCACCTTACCAGCTCCTCGCCGCCATGTTTGAATAGCTCAGCCGGCAGTCCGTCGGCGCCCGCGGCTTTGTTGTTCTTTAGCCGTGATATTGCTATTCTCACCTCGTCATGGTCGGGTAACGGAACGACAATTCCGTCGTCAACGATTGGGGTATCGGGATCTTCACATTCTCTATGACATGCGCAGCTGTCACCGTTTAACAGGTTCGAGAAGTGTTCCCTCCATAATTTAAGATTGCTCTGTACGTCAGTCACCAGATCGCCGTCTTTGTTCTTACAAGACAACGCCCCGGTCTTAAAACCTTCTGTAAGCCGCCGAACTTTCTGGTAAAATTTTCGGGCGTTGTTCCTATTGGCCAGTATCTCAAGCTCCTCGCACTCACGTATTTCGGCCTCTCGTTTCTTCTGTCGGATAATACGTCTCTCTTCCTTTTTCAGCTCTCTGTAGCGATCCCACATGGCTCGCGTTGCGCCCGATCGCAGCGTGGCTCTATAGGCGGCATCTTTTCTTTCGGCGGCAGCATGACATTCCTCGTCGTACCAATTGTTTTTTCGGGCTCGCCGGAATCCGATTTCTTCTTCGGCGGCGGTACGTAGGGAACGAGAAATGTTGCTCCATTGCTCGCGCATGCCGGTGTGTTGGGCAGTGCTCTCCGAGAGCAGGAGTGAGAGTCGAGTGGCGAATCTTCTGGCTGTCTGTTGTGATTGCAGCTTTTCGATGTCGAACATTCTTTGCGTAGGTAGATGTACGTTTTTTGCTGCACAGAGGCGTGTGCGCAGTTTGGCTGCAACAAGGTAATGATCCGAGTCGATGTTGGCTCCTCGGATCGTACGTACATCTAATACACTAGAAGCGTGTCTTCCATCTATCACAACATGATCGATCTGGTTTCGCGTTTTTCGATCAGGAGACAGCCAGGTAGCTTGGTGTATCTTTTTATGCTGGAATCTGGTGCTGCAGACTACCATGTTTCGGGCCCCGGCGAAGTCGATCAGCCTCTGTCCGTTACCGGATGTTTCGTTGTGTAGGCTGAATTTTCCGACTGTGGGACCAAAAATTCCCTCCTTGCCCACCCTGACGTTGAAGTCGCCAAGCACGATTTTTATGTCGTGGCGGGGGCAGCGCTCATAGGAACGTTCCAAGCGCTCATAGAAGGAATCCTTGGTCGCATCGTCCTTCTCTTCCGTCGGGGCGTGGACGCAAATTAGCGATATGTTGAAAAAACGGGCCTCGATGCGGATTGTTGCGAGACGCTCGTCCACCGGAGTGAACGACAGTACTTGGCGACGAAGTCTCTCTCCCACAACAAATCCGACACCGAATTTGCGCTCCTTTACATGGCAACTGTAGTAGACGTCGCAAGGTCCTATGTTTTTCTTACCTTGCCCCGTCCATCGCATCTCTTGGATGGCAGTGATGTCAGCCTTTACTCTCACGAGGACATCAACCAGCCGGGCAGAGGCACCTTCCCCATTAAGGGACCGGACATTCCAGGTGCATGTTCTCAAATCGTATTCCTTATTTCGTTTGCAGGGGTCGTCATCAGTGCTGGAAGTTCTCATCCGAGGCTTTGTTACTGTTTTCATTGGGGGGCTTTTTAAGTGGCGGGTCCCAAGCCCAGCGCACAACCAGCTATGCTGGGATGCTTCGCCTTCTCACTTTAGCTCACTCCCGAACGGGTGTTCGGAAGCTAACCAGAGGATACGTGGGCTAATCCCGGACGTTGTGAGCTGCTTGAACCATATGTAGAAGAATCGTCCTGGCCACTCCCAAGTGAATGGCGATCAGTAACTTTCCCCACTTGCGTGAACTTCTACACATGGAACCATCCTCCAAGCCCATATATGATTATAAAATTCTGACAATTGTTGTCGAATTTGTATGTATTTGCTCTATTAAATATAATACTTAAATAATGATTAAAGCGCCAAATACAAATCCATCTATGTTGGAAATTGATTTTATACACACAAAATATTAAGGATCCCCTGTGGTCTAGAATGTTCAAAACAATCGATTTTTTTTGATATTTCAAAAGTATAGGCTTTTGAAAATATACTGTGAAATTCTTGGAAGGATATTCCGAGTATTTTCGATTCTACCGCCATTTTAGCAGATAGAGTCAGATTCGTCACGCGGCCACTCTCAATTATCTCACAAAAAAGAAACTATTCAACCGAATCGTCTGAAATTTGAATATGTTATCCACACCATCAATACCTACCGCACGTACTAGAATCATATTATTATTTCAATTATTTCGTATTTTTTGGATTAAAAAACTGAAAAACCCCAATTTTATTCTCATAACGGGACATAGCTACAGTCAAGCTGATTAATAATTTTTTTTTGTTTTTGTGTTTCAGATAAATAAAAATGGACCACACCGTTCAGGAGGACAAACTTCAGCGACATTTTTAAAATTATTAAAATTAAAAATTTTTTTTTTCATTTTTGTATGCAAAAGAAGTTAAATAAAAAGCATAAAACTTGAAAATATCGTTTTTCATTTTTTTTATTGTAAATAAAATAAAATTGTCCTTTTGGATTTCTAGACCAGCAGGACCCCTTAACTCCATTTAAATTTATTTTAATTTATGTCATTAAATATAAATTAATGCAGTCAAACCATTTGTACTTGTTCATGTGAGGGTGTGTGTGTACGGGATCCGGCACTCGAAGTGTAATCAACTTCAGACCGCTCGCGCAGCTGATGCACAGGCATCAGCTGTCTGTTAGTTAGTAAATTACAATTGTTTTCATCGAACCTGGCATTAAGGTAAATGCGAAATATTATCGGGAAAGTATTCTAGAGGTTGCTTTGAAGCCGTGGGAGACAAATATTTCTATGGCAGACCATGGACGTTTCAACAGGCGTCTCATAATAATCGAGTAAACCATGAATGACTAAAAAACTTCATAACGTCCACAAAATGGCTATCAAATTCATCAGACGCTAATTCAATGGATTATTCTCTTTGTTTCATTTTGGAGAGCTAAAAGATTCATCAGTGTCGAGGCGTTGAAAAAAGCCATTGTCCGCGTGTGGTCCAAAATACCTTCAAGTTACATTCGGGCAGCTGGCGATTCGTTTCTCAAGGTCATAGTCAAGGCAAAATGTGGTCATATAGAACAAAAGTAAATTGATTCTTAATTTTGCATTATTTTTACACATTTTGTACTTTGAAATGGAATTTTGGAAACTGCAATGTGAACACCGCCACCTCTTGCTAAACCTGTCGGGAAACATTAAAAAGTATCGTGTCAAAACATTCTTCATCATAGAATTACAATCAAGCCAAGTCTCAGCAAAAATAAATTCATCGTAATAGAGATGCGAGCTAACAGCGCGAACAGATTCAGATTTAGTGCGTAAGCCACTTTTTTTTTTGAAAGAAGCGATAGGGGCGTATGTTTACATTGGCATTGTTGTTTAATTAACGCATAACTCGAAATATGTTGCTTATCAATAGCAGGATGCTTGCCAATAAAATCTATATGTTGTGTGTGCTTTCTTAAATCAAATATTAAGGGTCTTACTGAAATTTATAGAATATTGTAATAGCTTATAAATTATGCCTCGTAATGCTTAATCAATAAAATCGGAATAGCAGTTATCGAGTTATTAAAATTTAAACTGAGAGCTACACAAAACTTTAGTTTTGAAAAAAGAGTAAAATTTTGGCATGAGTAAGTACAGGAAAAACTATGGACGTCATATGGTCACTGAAGTAGCACTTTTGAAAACATTAAAAAATGACTCTCGCAAAATTTAGAGTTTTTTATTTTATACTATTGTCAAAGAAGCTCTACAATCGCTGGCAATACCACTGTAACTTTTGTCCGATACTATACGACAAAGTGTCTCGAATAGCAACTGCCATTTGAGCCGAATTTTTCATTTACTTTGACTTTATATTCATTAATATTGATTTTGTTTTAAAGCAAAGGTAAATTAAATGCCCAAAAGTGCACTCATTCTGTGAAAATACTGACGTGCATTTACATACGTAACACTCATAAATATGTTAATACGTATGTAGGAACAAAATTGCATTAAGTCAAGCAAATCTAATAATAATTTTAGAAACATTTAATAAATTCCATTATTCAAATTTGACACATTTCCGACAACTTCCGGCAACAGTTAGCTGCCCTCATTGACTCGAGTAGCACTAAATATTGTATACCTTTTACCAACAAAGAGTACAAAGTGCCAGAAGCCGAGTATTCCATATCATAAATATGCATTACCTGGAAAGAGAAGAAAAAGAAAACCCAATGTGAGAAAGAGAGGAAATAAAGGTTGAATGAAGTTAGTTGGCAAAGTTTAGTTGTAAATTTACATTTCTTGTTTTTGCAAATGTTTGCTAATATAAACTTGCTCTTGTTATTGTTGTTGTTATTAATATTAGGTTTCATGTTGATGTTGACGTTTTGTTAGTGACCACCATCAGTGTGCATTTATTCAGTTTAATTGAGTCATTGATGCAATGGACCGATACAAATTGGCATAACAGCAACAGTAACAACAAAATCAAATTGTTGCATGTTGACAACAACAGTGCGTGCAATAATTGACTGCATGTAGCTGTTCCGTTGCAGTTAGTGTCAAATGAAATAAATCTACGACAAGCTGAAAAACGCTAAAGGGCATTACGCAAAGAAGGTCCAAGAGCGAGTGGAGTACCGGTGGCGAGTTGCAAAGCAATTGTTGCATGCTTTACAATGGAAAAGTTCACTTTCATTAAATTATAGCGTATCATAGTTTTTGCTGTTGTCTATTAGTCTGTTGGCATTGTAATCCACGCGCTATTAGCCTGCGAGCAAATCGCGAAATATAAAATGCAATGACACAAAACATCCAAAAGACCAAACTTTGAGATTTTGTTCCATGTAGCCGCACAATGAACGGTGCAGATGCATCCTTATACCCTGAGAGAGTTGCGACACACAGCCAGTCAAAAACATAGATAGACTTATAGTTTGTTAAGAAAACATGCGGCAGAATTTGACAATTGCAGGAGTATAGAAGAACAAGTAACTCAAGGAATGTTTTAGTATGAATGAACGAACGAATGAATGGAAATGCGGCTGCCTAGTATCGTCTGCTATACATTGACTTGCGCCTTGACTTGGAAATTACAGTGCAGTAATTTGATGTGTGCTATAATAATAATAATAATAATAATTGACGTTTAAATCCTTTGTTGTGTGTCTGGCCAAGTTGCTCCTCCTATTTGTGGGGTGTGTCTTGATAATTTCCTTAAATGAGGGACAGTTTTATGCCGCCTTCGAATGGCAGATATTTTTTATGAGGGGCTTTTTCATGGTAGTTATACACTTGGAGATTTGCCATTGCTTGCCGAGTGCGAGCGCTATTAGAGACAACTTTTTTCTATCTTTGGAGTTTCATGTCCGGGGCTTAGAGCTCGTGCGCTACCTAATGATAGTTACGCACGAATTCATTCGGCTATGGCGCCCGCGTGTCTTTTAGCTGCATGAGAACCATCGATAATTATTTTTTGACGGCTAAGAATGGCAGCCCATGTTGGCAATTCTGTTCAGTAAGGTTTGGCAAGTCCTCATGAATCGTATTAGCATCAGAACAATGGTTCCAAATTGTGTACATTTACTTAAAAAAAAGTAATCTGTTCGCGAAGTCCTTCTTTCTTTCAAAATGAGAAAGAAGTTGCTGTCACGGTGAGGGGCGAATACTATCGAGACATGCTAACTGAATTTTTGTTTCCAAAAACTAAAAGGCTTAACATCGATGACATTTGATTCCAATAAGACTGTGCAACTTGCCATAAAACACGCTTAACAAGATTTATTGCAAAATCAACTTTCTTTCCAGAAGCAGTCCTGTTCACTGGCCCCCTTGTTCGTGCGATTTAACGCCTCTGAATTACTTTTAATACCGCTACGTTTGATCATTGATTGCTGCCGACAAACCAGCAACTCTTGAAGCATTGTAAGCTAATATTCAAACCACCATTGATGCTAAACGGTCAGATCTGTTGGAAAAAGTAGTCAACAATTGGACTGATCGAATGGACCATGTAACTCATGGTCGCGGTGTACATATACTGGACATTATATTAAAAAAATAAATGACATGAAATTATTCAACATTATATATTATATATTATATTTAAAAAAAATTTCATTCCAATAAGGTTTCTGTTTTGTATTACAATTTTAAATTCTCAAGCTTTTAGAAAACACCTTATAGAAAGTCAAATCACCTTATCAGAAGAGTTAAAATTTTTGCAAATAGCGTCGTACCTCAATCATATTTGACACTTGTGAACTAAACAACTGGAGTGTAGCAACAACAAGTAATGGAGCGCGTAATGGTCAACATAAAGATGTGATCGAAATCTCTATATCATTTTTTTATTTAGTAAGCTATTCAAAAACAGGATTTTGAGGAAAAGATGAAGAATTTTTCATATAAATAAAATGTTATGTCACAGAGAGCCACCGCCGTAGCCGAATGGGTTGGTGCGTGACTAACATTCAGAGAACATAGAAATTAAGAAAAAGTTTTTTCTAATAGCGGTCGCCCCTCGACAGGCAATGGCAAACCTCCGAGTGTATTTCTGCCATGAAAAAGCTCCTCATAAAAAATGTTTGCCGTTCGGGTTCAGTTTAAAACTCGATGTTACTCCATTTGTGGAACAACATCAAGACGCACACCACAAATAGGAGGAAGAGCTCGACCAAACATCCAGAAAGGGTGTAAGCGCCAATTATACACATAAACAATGCTCTGGGCTGTAATTTAGCCCACTAAAAGATAGCTGATGGCCATGCAGCAAGCAAAATAAAAATAAGCTAAAAGGATCAGACAAAAAGTGACTGCTTGTAGCAACAGCAAATTTTGGGAAACCATTTCCTTTGACTTGTAAATAGAATCCACTCACTTAGCACCCCTCTCCTCCTGGGCTCAACCCGTCGAAACAGCGTGTGTCCTGGGCCTACCTTTACATGAGTTAGACGACCAAGCCGCACTGGCTAATGAATTGCTATAATAACAACAACATCTTGTGTAAGCAATAAACAAATCAGCTGTAAGCCGAAGCAATTGTATTCACATTCCTTCTTTGTAATTGATGCTACGCAATTGAATATGTATTGAAGATTAAACATTAAACATTTTCAAATGCTAGTTTTGTTTACTGAGAATAGAAACTTTGATTTTGCCCGCCGTCATTTTGTTACAGATGTGTTATTATTTAATATTTCGATTAAGGTCTAGATTGTGAAAAATGAAAATGGTGAGAAAATACCTTTCCAAAGATATCTTAGAATTCTAAATCGGACCTTCCACTAAAGTCAGAAATAGGAGAAAACATTTCATTACTTTGATTCCGTTGTTAAAATTTTTTGCTGACCTTTTAAACTTAAACACTTCTATAATCAGAGATGATTTTTTGGGAATTTTTTTGTTTAAACTTATTTTAGTTACGAATAACTAAATTTTTAAAGGTATTTCCACATCGGTTTACGTATGCTGGAATCTAATATGTTTTCGAAATATTTTGGCAGATATTTGAAAATATAATAGATTCTATAATACCGATGGAAAAGCACTACCGATTTGTTTGGTATGGAAAGTGATGCACCCTAGTATAACATATACATATGTATGTGCACATACATACATGCAATCAACTGCTTAGACGTTGTTGCCGCCTTGCCAACTAATATGGCGACGACTAAATTTTCTGGTAAGGAATGTATGCAGAATACAAGAAGCGTTAGAACTACTGCCAAAATGTACTGCAAATCGGAAAGGATAATAGACTAAACATAAATTATTATTTACGCTTTTTTTCTTGCTCCACTGTGCCTGCTTTCAACACCCCAAACAAAGAAATGCAATTGTACTCCTAGTAGCAGTTTCTAAAAATCCAAAAACTTTCTGTACGAATGCGGAAGCAACTGCAGGCATTGCAGCCATGCTAAGGTGAAGAAAAGAGAGGAAACGGCGAGACAAAATGCCAAGAAGACACCACATCAAGGATGAGTGCCGGCATGAATGAGTGACTGACTGAATGCAAGTATGAATGAATAAATAAGCGTACATTTGACATAAAGAAAGGACATAGTTCAACGGTACTTTTGTTCAGAAGACCGCCCGCAGCGCCCTACGTCATATGTGTATGTACGTATGTATGTATTAGAGCTTGGGAGCCATACACTATCCTTAGCTGCTTCATCACTTGGGGAAAATTGCAAAGATTAGTTGAATGGTGAATGAGAGACACATTCTTTTGTTGGCTTTGGCGTTGTTGTTACTGTTAGTGTTTGTTTACTTTCTTAGCTTGTTTGCTCGACTTTGTATTTGTATTCGGTTATTTGCGCAAACATACATACATACATATATACATGTATGCACCAACATAGATACAAATAAATGTAAAAATTGCAACAGACATTTGTTGATATTATCCTTATTCAGGCCGAATTGGAATGAGAATATACTTGTGCAACATACAAACTTGTATGTAGGTGTACCTGTGTGTGTGCGGCAGGATGAAATAAAGTAAGCAAACTGGTAAATATCTTTAGCCTTCGGACATATCTCCAATGCACTGGACAGCCAGACGGAATTAGAGCGCAGAACATGCAGTTCAAATATACACACATACATACGTATAAGGTAAGTGCAAATATATGGATGTTTTTCTTTTGGTTCGTGTTTTGTATGTAATCATTACTCCTACTGCCGTTTGTTGTCGTTGACTTTTCGATCTAAGCGATAAGCCAAATTTTCAATGGAGAGCAATTTCCAGCTTTTGTTAGCTTATATGGATTTTTCGATTTATGTATATCTGTGCAGTCATTCATACAAACAACTCAAGTAAATAGATTCGTAAGTATGTAATTGTGTAAGTACACGACATTGTTTGTTTATGTGTTTTGTTTATTTTTTTTTTCAGTGGTTTTATGATTCGGCTGTCTTTTCCACCTAAAGCCTTCAGATTCTTATATA
>JAYXIM010003601.1:0-156765 GCA_037575425.1 Anastrepha fraterculus
CTGGCACAACTACGTTCTGGATACTGTAGCAGGTTAAACTCCTATATATTCAGAATCGACCCCGACATACCAAACACATGTCCGGCATGTGAAGGTACCCCGCACGACACTAACCAGCTCTTCACATGCCCCCTTAAACCGACTCATCTAACCCCCCTCTCCCTCTGGACCCAACCTGTCGAAACAGCATGTTTCCTGGGCCTACCCCTAGATGAGCTAGACGAAGACGAACGATGATATGCCTACACTGACAGGGCTACCTATGCTGTTAACAACAACAACAGCTACGGCGGCCGGTTCAATTTTTGGGGCTCGGTTTAATGTATTCGTCATTTTTGCCACAATATCTTTCCGGATGCTAGCCTATAACTTCTCCGAAGTGGTTAACTGTTTGATACATACTAAGAAAATAATCAAGAGATATCAAGTCGCATGACCCTGGCCGCTAATTATGGTAATTAATAATCGGCATGAGATGAGACCGCTGCAGCCCGCAACATTCCCATTGGAGCCGGAATGATTCGGGTATTTCCCGACCAAGGGCTACCGCCCCAGTAAACTAGCTCTGTCTAGTGTACCGTACCCCGACACGTCGCTAAATTTCTCCTTCACAATTTCGAGCTCTACGTCGTCTTGTTGGAACCACAGAAAGTCGGCTATCATAGCTCTACATCGAGTACCATTGAAGATAACGGTGCACTTTTCCTCATTTCGAAAGAAGTAACATTCGATGACACCTTCACGTCATAAAACGTATTAAATATTGAATCTTTGTGGATTCATTGAGGCTTGGTCGAACACTAATAGATTGTTGGTGTTGTTGTCGAACTGGTTGAGTATTTCGATTGAAATAAGACTAGTTAGCGACTAGTGCCACTTTACTATCGCTGTTCTCGTGTAATGCCTTGTTTTTTTAGTTGTTGTTGTTTTAACAGCATAGTTAGCCCTGTCAGTGTAAGTATATCATCGGTCGTCTTCGTCTAGCTCATCTGAGCATAGTTAGCCCTGTCAGTGTAAGTATATCATCGGTCGTCTTCGTCTAGCTCATCTAAGGGTAGGCCCAGGAAACATGCTGTTTCGACAGGTTGGGTCCAGAGGGTTAGATGAGTCGGTTTGAGGGGGCATGTGAAGAGGTGGTTAGTGTCGTGCGGGGTACCTTCACATGCCGGACATGTGTTTGGTATGTCGGGGTCAATTCTGGATAAGTAGGAGTTTAACCTGCTACAATATCCAGAACGTAATTGTGCCAATGTTACACGAGTCTCACGGGGAAGCTGGAGCTCTTCATCTGCGATAGGTGGTGGTTGGACTCCGATTACGGCATTCACAGGACGGGAGTTCATGAAGGTGGTAACGGTCTCCCGGTGAATGTCGTTTATTGACTGTCTAAATACTGTCCGGTCCAGTAGGTTTCGGTCAGTTTTGTCCTGGAGTTCGTCAGCGTAGTCTAGGAGGTGTCTCCTGACGTGCCTGGGAGGCGGCTCAGGCTCAAGCTGGTGTCTGCAGGGGTGAAACCTGCGGTAACACCCCAGCAGGAACTGCTTGCTGAGCAATTTGTTGTGCTCCACAACTGGGAGCATTTGTGCCTCGTTGTGTAGATGTTGGATGGGTGACATCAGGAGGCACCCGGTCGCTGTCCGAATGGCGGTATTTTGACATGTCTGAAGCTTTGTCCACTGCGAATCACTAGTTCCAGGCGACCAGACAGGCGTAGCGTAGTTTAAAACCGGCCGGCCAATTGCCTTAAATGTCGAAAGCAACAGTTCTCTGTCTTTGCCCCAAGTGCTGCCGGCCAGCGATTTGAGGACCTTGTTGCGATTTTGGACTTTTGTGGCAATTGCGGTTGTATGCGCAGAGAAGGAGAGCAAGCTGTCAAAGGTTACACCCAAAATTTTTGGGTTATTCACAGTCGGAATTGGTGTGTCGTCGACTTTTACCTTAAGGGACAGCTTGACCTCCCCTGTCCATGTGGTGAAAAGGGTCGCCGTGGACTTGGTGGGGGAAAGTTGGAGATTCCTCGCAGTGAAAAAGCGAGAAAGGTCGGTGAGGTAGTTGTTCACTTTGGAACACAGGCCATCGATGTCATTTTTTTAGTCAGATACATTCGTGATATTTAAGGATAGCAACAATTTTTTATCTCTAGTTCGCTGCGCCCAAGAAAGGATCGTTAAGCTATTTTTTGGCTAAAACTTGAATAACCGCCCAATTTGCGAACTCACAACCTTGTACATTTATGATAATCCAGCATCACTCCATCACTTTCTCATTTGAATGACGTCTCAAATCCAACAAAATAATCCACAGAGACGCTTCCAATTCAGCTGATCGGCATTTCTGGGTTGTTGTAACATTGTGCTAGGAGAATGCTGCGGGGGTAACAGTCCTTGGCTGGTTATAAATTAGTGTCACTTCTCCGCCTATGTCTTCCTCACTTATTACCAATCTCTGCCTGTTTGATGGCTTAAGATTCAAAAATCTCTCATCTTCAAACTTTTCCAAGGTGTGACGAATGACCCGCATACTGAAGACATGATAAAGTATCATATTTCGTATTAACAATTGAGTCGAAATTTCGATATTTTTACTTTTCCACTGCTATCTGGTCTCTCGTTACATAGAAAAAGGCATTCCTAATTTATTAAACTTAAAAAGAAAACAAAAATGTTATAAAAGACTCAAGGATAAAAATACTTAGTTTTGTTGTACTCTCCATTAGTTGTGCTTTGGTACCATATTTTCTTTGAGTTTGCTTTCAAAAGTTTCTGCTTTCTTTCTTTTGTTTGTTTTGGATATTTTTCATTCACAATAGACACCATCTGTTCGTAGGCAGTGTTGTCATCGCCAATTAATCGCCTTTCATTATCATCATTTGCGTTATTTCCAGATAGACAAAGGCCTCACCATTCACTTGTAATCGTGACGGTTCATATTTAGTCGCCTCTAATTTTGTAAATTAACTCCAAAGTAAATTAGGACTAGCTGCATTTAATTCCGAATTAGCTTGTTAATCGAAAGTTGGTGATTCAAGTTCGGTACAACAACAATATATGAAACAAATACAAATCAGCTGATTTGGAGCTAACCAAAAAAGGCAGTCTACGCTATTGGAACGTTTCATTTATACAGTTGTAACAAATATTAGGAGGATTCTTGGTCGGATGCAAATCCGTATTGTGCCGGATACAAATTCCAGTAATGTGGGACTGACTGTCGTGCGAACGATGATATGTCAGTCGTAAACTTTTTCTAATAAGACGACACTGAAAAAGATCGGAAAAAGCGCGACCATGCACAAAATAAATGAACAGGTCAATCATCACTATTGTACCTTCTGGACGCTTTTTATGGATAAAGTAAATATAGTTTTTGTAATATTCTGCTTAACTTTTTAAAGGCCAAGGGTTGTATTAGATTGGTCGGATTATGCTGAAATTGAAAGAATAACAAAAGCAATACGTTTCTGTTTCTAAATCAGTAAGAACTTCCAAAATGTTTTGCGTCCATTTTGTTTGTCCGTTAGTACTAGTAAACATTTAAAGAAAACTTATTTGAATAAAAAATTTTCTGACTCACAATCTCATACAGTTTTTAATATATTTAACATAAACTAAAAGGAAATAATGTCAAATTTGAAATCTTAAAATGAAAAGTAGATTATGAAGATTTTGTAATTTCAATTAAGAAACGAAAAAAAGGAAACAATTGGGGGAGATAGGAGCCGGCAAGTAGGATTTTTTGCTTAAAACCCTGACTGATGGTGTATTTACTTCCTTTGTTAAGCATTGTCTGAAACATACTTTTTATCTTATTTGGAAGGGAATACGAAATTAGCAAAAGCTCGCACGTGTCAGCAGTCTCGTGAGACCCGTGCCACTTTGGCCCATATGCGTTCTGGATATTGTAGAAGGTTAAACTCCTACTTATCCAGAATCGATCCCAATACCCAATATATGTCCAGCATGTGAAGGCACACCGCACGAAACTGACCATTTATTTATATGACCTACTCAAACCTAGTCACCTAACACCCCACTCCCTTTGGACAGAACCTGTCGAAACAGCATATATTCTGCCGTTCTACCGTTAGATAAATTAGACGAAGAAGAAAGGTGAATACATTGCGCTGACAGGGTTTAGTAAGCTGCTACAACAACAAAAATATGGTATTTTTTTTAGTTTTCTGGACCTTTGTTATATCTTTAATTATGTTGATGTAGAAGAGTATGTATTAACATAAGCAGGTCTCTCTTAGAGCAGTGCAATTTATTCCAATTTTATTTTATTTCTTAAAAATGTAAATTACCTGTATAAACATTTTGCAGTAAACTACATAAATGTTAAGCTTTTTTATTAGTTATTCCGCGGCATGCAATAAAACAGTTGACTCGAGTTGAACTTTCTGGAGCTTGCCTAGTATTTTCATTTTTTTTTTTTTTTTTTTTTTTTTAATAACTTCTTGCAGTTTGCTAGTTAAATGCTGGTTTTATCTACTAATTTTAATTGTTTTTGAGATTTGATATTTTACATTATTTCGTACGCTTGTCTCACTGTACACAGTTTGCAAATGAACTGTCGTCATCGCTCGTTGTGAATGGCATCTTGTATTATTGGCAAAGAGGAAGCAATTCGTCTTTGTTTTGAATTTTTACTTTTATCGCGTAATGAGCAAGTAAAAAGTTGAAAAGGATACGAACTAAGGTACGAGAAAACACTGCCGATGTTTTTAGCATTTCGTGTAGGCGTCCATATCACTGAGGAGCTTGGAAAAAATTTAGGCCATACGGAGGAGTCGTTGTCATAACAAGTAAATATCTGTGCCGAACCAGTAACTAATTGTAAGAAAAAAGAGCTCAAGGGCATACTCAAGTACGCGGAGTGAGAGACGGTGAGCTAAATGATTTTATCTACCGTTTTGTCATTGTTTTCTAATGTGGCGTTTTTTTAGTAGGTTATTTGAATATTTGTGATGAGCAGTGACTAAAGTT
Organism: Anastrepha fraterculus; assembly: GCA_037575425.1. Lineage (NCBI taxonomy): Eukaryota > Metazoa > Arthropoda > Insecta > Diptera > Tephritidae > Anastrepha > Anastrepha fraterculus. The sequence continues at coordinate 4,986 of JAYXIM010003601.1, forward strand.
TATTTTAAATAATTTTCGTTTGTCTCCTGAGCTGCGACGTCAGCTGAGAAACTTTCCAAATTTTGCAATATCTCGCGGAGCTCAGCTGTGGGAGCAGCTTATGGTTAACACTAATACCAGCGCAAATAACTGCCTGTTTCATCGTTAGCGCCTTAGTGCTGTTATTTCTATACAGTTGGCTGCGGCTGCATCCCGACGTGCTGTTTCGAAAAAGTCCTTCTCTTTATTACTTGCGTTTGCAGAGCATCGCAAACATCGATCGCTTGATTGCATTGTGCGCTAATGTTTCACGTCAAATGGATAGCGTATTCGAAGCATATTTAGGCCCCGATGGGGTGTTGGCTGGCGCTGTGGCTGGTGCTGTCGGTGAGCCAGATGATATACCGAAGGTGAATACCACAGTTTGGGTACTCGGCAAGCGCTACAATGCAATACAAGGTAAATGTGACGAAAAATATCATTGCCTGTGTGTAAAAAAAATCTTCTTTATCCACCTGTTTGCAGAGATCGATTTAATACGGCGCGATATTCAGTCGCGTCTGTGGTGCACCTATCGTCGGGGTTTCGTGCCACTTGGGGCGCCACAACTGACCACCGATAAGGGCTGGGGTTGTATGCTGCGCTGTGGCCAAATGGTTTTGGCGCAAGCTTTAATAGACCTACATCTTGGACGGGAATGGTTTTGGACGCCAGAGATACGAGACGCGACATATTTGAAAATCGTTAACCGTTTCGAGGATTCACGCAAAAGTTATTTTTCTATACATCAAATCGCTCTAATGGGCGATTCGGAAGATAAAAAAGTGGGCCAATGGTTTGGTCCAAACACGGTGGCGCAAGTTTTGAAGTGAGCAATAATTCAAAATGAAAAAAAAAATTGTTGCTACTTATGACAACGGTTTATTTTAAAGGAAACTGGTGCGCTATGATGACTGGTGCTCAATAGTGGTGCATGTGGCAATGGACAACACTATAGTGACTGATGATATATGTGAGATCTTCTACATGCTTACATATTGCTAGTTACATATTTTTTTATTTTACATACATACAGATTCGCTTTGCCTTGAGAACCCAAACAATGAAGACACATGGAAACCTTTACTACTCATCATTCCACTACGTTTGGGTCTCAGTGATATAAATCCCATTTATATACCTGCGTTGAAAAGTTGTTTTGAGTTGGTTGGCAATTGTGGCATGATTGGTGGGCGTCCAAATCAAGCGCTCTACTTCGTTGGATATGTGGACGATGAAGTTTTATACCTTGATCCGCACACGACACAACGTTCGGGATCAGTGGGACAGAAGACGTCACAGGATGAAAGAGATTTCGATGCCACATTTCATCAAAGATATGCTGGACGCATAAGTTTTCAGCACATGGATCCATCAATGGCAATGGTAGGCGGGCGAAAAAGAAGTATTTGCTTTTACTTTTTTTCCATTTTTGTTTTATTTTTTTTTAATAATTTTTTTGTTATTTTTTTTTTAATAATTTTTTTGTTATTTTTTTTTAATAATTTTTTTGTTATTTTTTTTTTAATAATTTTTTTGTTATTTTTTTTATTAATTTTTTTTTTTTTTATTAATTTTTTGTTTTTTTTTTTTGGTTTTTTATTATTTTTTTGTTATTCTTTTATATATATATGTAGTGAGTACCCTAACTACAAGCGTAACAGGAGGTGGCAACATTGTTTAGGAACCGTAGCTAAGTTCGCTGTAAATTTAAAATCGCAACTGAATATTCAGTCGGTGAAAAACACATGCGTGTACAAAAGCAAATATTTGTATTTTTATAATTTGAATAAACGGAATATAGACAACGAGGTTCTATAATTGGTGACCCCGACGGCAGTGGAACATCATATATTATATGTAAATTACACCTACATATGCAACATCATGCCGGTCGAGAATGAGGATAATTTTCAAGACGCTGTAGCTCCGTTTCATGTGACGCGAGTAGCAGTTAAACCACCACCGTTCTGGAAGCCAGATCCGCGGCTATGGTTTGCGCAGGTGGAAGCTCAATTCGCGCTAGCTGGAATTTCCACCGACGAGACGAAATACTTCACAGTGGTTGCGGAAATTGATTCAGCGGTACTGGCGCATGCTAGCGACATTATTTTGGCTCCACCTAGTGTGGGAAAATACGATGCATTAAAACAGAGGCTAATTGGAGAGTTCGGCGAGTCTAATGAGAAGCGGCTCAGGCGTTTAGTAGAAAGTTGCGAGTTAGGTCAAAAGAAACCTACATCGTTATTGCGGGAGATGAAGGACTTGGCAAATCAACAGCTGGGTAAAGACATGTTGAAGTCTTTGTGGTTACGGTGTTTACCCGTGCATGTACAACAAATTTTAGCGACTATCGAGGGTGATGTAGATGACCTGGCTAAGAAGGCTGATGATATTTTGGCGATTCCAGCAACGAGTAGCGGGGTTGATTCTGTCAGTACTTCAAGTGCCGAAATGACAGCAACCATTTCCGAATTGGTAAATAGGTTAAATCGTTTAGAAAGTCGCGATGTAGGTCGACGGAGTGGAGCACCTCCGCAACGGGCAAGATCAATAAACAGTCGCAGCGGAGCAACACGAGATGGGTGTAACGATTTTTGCTGGTACCATCGCACTTTCGGCGAGAAGGCTGATGTAGCACAGCCTATAATAGGTGCGGATTTAAAAAACGAAACTCTTATCATAGAGGATGGAGCTGAGACACTGGCGGAAATGAATTATGTGAATCTGGAACGTAATAGTGGCAATGAACTCATCTTACAATCCACCGGTCATTCACTACAGTTTTTATTACCCTGTGAAGCCACACCTGATTCCATTGCCTTATTAAGTCATGGTGTCAGTCTCTTAGTGAAATTGTTGAGAGAAAATGGACAGATTGTACCACCAATAGATTACCGACGCCAGTTGTATTCTCATTCGATTGTTCCAAAAAGCAACAGCAAATCAACTCCTGTCATCACAGCTCACAAAGCTGAGACAGTCTCTGTTCTTCCACCAATATCCAACATAATAGATGACAAAGAAAAAGCTGAGCCAACAGTTGTTGATAATTTATTCAAAGGAATTAAGATTAAATCAATGAAACAAAACTCTCCGGACCTAATAATAGATGGGCGCTTTCTTCGAATGAAAAAAGAAGAAATAATGAGGGTTTATAACACAATTAACTCAGACGAATTACCAATTCTGGTGGAATATTGTTTATCGAAAGCTGGCCAATACAGGCTCATTGCTAAGCAGTATAACATTGAGACTGCAACAGTTATCTAAAATCATCAGTTGAAACCCTTGAAATAAATAACACAAAATAAAAGATATCAAAAATCACATAAAAAACAATGCCAAATCAAAGCGATAAACCTGGAACTCCTATATCTGCTCCGGGGAAAAGGAGGGCTGCTGAGCAAACAACCAAACCTGTTCCAAAAACTCCCAGAAGTGGATCAGCAAGAGGAACTCGATTAAGCAGACAAGTCTTCCCAGAGGAAACAAAGAATGTTGAAGCTCAGTTAGGCAGATCTGTAATTGATCAAGCTATTATAGGAGATGATTCAGAAGAGGATGAACCAACATCCGCCACATCATCCAACAAGGATGTCTCGGAACATGTCTGGTCAAAATCAGAGCAACTACCACCGTGTTCCTCTATCATTGATGAAAAAATGCAACCCTTTGACGAAGAATTAGAAGAACTTTCAAATCAGGCACTACTTCTAGATACTAAAGATGATGATGAAACCTTCACGCTACCGTCACCAGTGGATTTACAGCAGTTACATGATGAGCAAGTTAGATGCGACGAGCTTAGCAATCTACTTAAAGGCTCGTCAACCTCATTGCAGTTAGTGAAGCACCGGCATCCAGGCACAGGTATTTATATAGTTTGTGATGACTCGACAGGGCGTCTGCGCCCATATGTTCCGAAAATTTTACGTCGTGTAATTTTTAATGCTTGTCACGGCTTGGCGCACCCGGGAGCGAGGGCAACTACTAAGTTAATAACGAGAAGTTATGTGTGGAAGAAAATGAATAGTGACATACGAGGATGGGTTCGAAGCTGTCCTGCCTGCCAACGATGTAAAATCGCGCGACATACGAAAACTGAGCTGGGTCAGTTTGCAGTTCCAAGTCATCGATTCGAGCACGTCAATGTAGACATAGTTGGACCGTTTACACCCGCACGAAGTTTTACATATTGTTTAACATGTGTGGATCGTTTCTCACGATGGATAGAGGTAATTCCCTTGGAGGATATGACAGCCGAGACTGTAGCCAGGGAATTCCTTAGTGGGTGGATCAGTCGGTTTGGCGTTCCGAAATTCATTACTACTGACCAAGGACGTCAATTTGAGAGCAGTTTGTTCAAGGAGTTGGCAAAGCTTTTGGGAGTCAAACATATACACACCACCAGCTACCACCCACAGGCTAATGGTATGGTGGAAAGATGGCACCGGGTTTTAAAGGCTGCGCTAAGGTGTCACTCTGCAGATGCGAACTGGGTAGATGTGCTGCCTATGGTTCTGTTAGGATTAAGAACGGCAGTGAAAGAAGATTTAGGCGTCTCGGTGGCAGAAATGTTATATGGGCAAACTATCAGACTCCCGGGTGATATAATAGAGCCGGAGGAAGATAACTCCATGAATCAACAGGACTTTGTACGAAAATTGCGTCAACATTTCGAAACAGTTAGGCCGGTACAGACTTCGCAACATGGGAAACCTGCTGTATTCATTCCTAAGGATCTACGATTTTGCAGTCACGTTTTTCTACGGGATGACACTATTAAGAAGCCACTGAAAGCACCGTACGACGGGCCATACCTGGTGATCAGCAGATACCCTAAGACATACACCATACTGATGGGGTCAAAACCAGTCACAGTATCGATCGACAGACTTAAGCCGGCATATTTTCCGATGGGAGAAGAAACGAGTAGCGGTTAAGCAGTGGGGTGTTTGCTCAAATGTTTTGGAAAGGGGGTGATGTAGTGAGTACCCTAACTACAAGCGTAACAGGAGGTGGCAACATTGTTTAGGAACCGTAGCTAAGTTCGCTGTAAATTTAAAATCGCAACTGAATATTCAGTCGGTGAAAAACACACGCGTGTACAAAAGCAAATATTTGTATTTTTATAATTTGAATAAACGGAATATAGACAACGAGGTTCTATATATATATTTCTTTTTGAATTTTTAAATATTTTTTATTATATATTTTTTATTATATTATATTTTTTATTATTTTTTTATTATTTTTTTATTATTTTTTTATTATTTTGTTCGGTTCCAAACGACGGGGAGTGTTTTAGTCTCCGGACATTAAGCATTTTAAACTCCCTCATCCGCAAAAAAAAATATTTTTTATAATATATTTATTCATTTTTGCATTATTATTTTACTATTATTTTATTATCTTTTTTATATTTTCTTTATATTTATATTTTTAAATTTTTTAATAGTTGTTTGTTAGTTTTATATTATTTTCATGTTATTTTTCTATTATCTTTTTATTATTTTTTAATAATATTTTATTATTTTTTTATAATTTTTTAATTATTTTTTATTTCTTTATTATTTTTAATATTTTTTATTATGATATTTTTATTATTATTTTATTATCTTTTTTTATATTTATATTATGTTTTTATTTCTTTTTGTTTTTTTTTTCTTTTATTATTTTCTTGTTTTTTGCTATTTTTTGTTATTTTTTATTATTCTACTGTTATTTTTTTATTTATTTATTTTTCTTGTTTTTATTTTTGTATTTTTATTATTTTTTTATTACTTTTTTTTTATTTTGCATAATTTTATAATAATTTTTGTTTTATTATTATTTTAAATGTTTTCATTATTTTTTTATTGTTTTCTCTGTTATGTTTTCTTGTTTTTGTTATTATTTTTATTATTCTTTATTATTTATATATCATTTATTAATTTTTTTTGTTTTTTTATTAGTTTTTTATTTTTATTACTATTTTTATTATTATTATTTATTATTTTTTATTATTATTTTAGTTATTTTTTTTATTATATTTTTATTTATATTTTACTATTATTTTATCTTTTTTTATATATTATATATATTAGTTTTTTATTCTTTTTATTTCTTTTTATCATTTTCTTATATATTTTTTTATTTGTTTGCTATTTTGTTGTTGTCTTGTTATTTTTTACTTGTTTATTTTTTATTTTTTATAGCTTTTATGTTTTTAATTATTTTTTATAATTTTTTTTATTTTTTATAATTTTATAGTAATTTGTTTTTTATTTTTTTATAATTTTTTTATTATTATTTTTAAATGTTTTTATTATTTTTTTTATTGTTTTCTTTTTTATATTTTCTTGTTTTTATTATTTTTTATAATTTTTTTATCATTTTATATTTGTTTTTTTTTTTTAATTTAATCTATTTTTTTATTAGTTTTTTATTTGTATTACTATTTTTATTTTTTTTATTATTATTTATTATTTTTTTATTTTTTATTATTTTTTCGTTGTATTTTTATTATTTTTTATTATTATTTTATTATCATTTTTTAATTTTTTTTGTTTTTTTATTAGTTTTTTATTTTTATTACTATTTTTATTATTATTATTTATTATTTTTTATTATTATTTTAGTTATTTTTTTATTATATTTTTTAAATTTTTTTAACTATTTTTTAATTTTTTTATAATTTTTTTATATTTTTTATTATATTTTTATTTTTATTTTACTATTATATTATTATTATTTTTATATTTATACTATTTTTTATTCCTTTTATTATTTTCTTATATTTTTTTTAATTGTTTGCTATTTTTGGTTATTTTTATATTATTTTTTTGCTATTTTTTGCTATTCTTTGTTATTTTTATATATATATATGTAAAATTTGCTTTTTGAATCGGCTATAAAAAAAAGCTAATCAATATTTTTTCAAACTTTTTTTTTATTTTGAATATTGAACATTTTCATTTAGGAAGAAAAATAATATAGTTCAAATGACCGCCACGACTGGCTTTACAGTAGACCATTCGATCAACCCAATTTTTAAGCACATTTACGATTGTTTGGGCTCCAATTTCATAAATGGCAATTTCGATTTCGTGTTTTAAAGCATCAATCGTCTCTGGATGGTTCGCATAGCATTTGTCCTTAACGGCTCCCCACAAAAAATTGTCCAACGGGCTTAAATCACAGCTCCGAGGCGGCCAATTGATATAGGAATTCAAAAACGGTAGCCAAAAGTTCGAGTGTAACTTTGGCAGTGTGACAAGTTGCACCGTCCTGTTGAAACCAAATGTCGTCCATGTCATCCTCTTAAATTTTTGGAAACAAAAACTCGTTGGGCATGTCACGGTAACGCTCGCCATTTACTGTAACCGCGGAAGAAGAAGAAGTATCACCACTTTGGAAATAGGTTTACAATATTTCCAATTCTGTTCAAGTGTATAGCGTCCCATTTCGTCAATATCCAACCTTTAAGTAAATTATGAACACATTTGACATGTCATTTGTGTTACCATTCTCAAAAAAATAGGTGGTTCAAAAAGCAAACGCTATATGGCCCACCCATATCTTGTTATTTTTTTATTTGTTTATTTATTTATTTTTTTATAGTTTGCTATGTTTTTAATTATTTTTTATAATTTTTTTTATTTTTTATAATTTAATAATAATTTGTTTTTTTCCTTTATTTTTTATAATTTTATATTTTTTTTTATTTTGTATAATTTTATAATATTTGTTTTTATTATTATTTTTAAATGTTTTTATTATATTTTTATTGTTTTCGGTTTTTTATGTTCATGTTTTTATTATTTTTTATAATTTTTTTTATATTTTTAATATTTGTTTTTGTTTTTAATTTAATGTATTTTTTTATTTTTATTACTATTTTTATTTTTTTATTATTATTTATTATTTTTTATTATTATTTATTATTTTTTTTTGTTTTTTATTATTTTTTGTTGTATTTTTATTATATTTTCATTATTTTTTATTATTATTTTAGTTATTTTTTTATTATATTGCTTTAATTTTTTTTTTAATTTATTTTAGTTACTTTTTATATTTTGTTTTAATATAATTTTTTAGTTTTATTTCTCTTTTATTTGCTTAAAATAACACTTAATCATTGTTCTTGTCCCCAGTGTTTCCTCTGCAAATCACGGCTGAGTTTCGAAGTTTTACTCGATAACTTACGCACACAGGTATTGACCGCCTCCACGCAACCTCTGCTCGAAATCACAAAATCGCGCTCACCGGAATGGGTATCCGCAACGGCAGGTATTGAGTCAAATTTTACTACACTAAATACAACGGGGATAGTTAACTACAACACGTCCTCAACGTCTACGACAGCTTCGAGCGCCGCCTCCAGTGATGCTACCAATAGCAATACACCGCGTACAACTATAGCAAAAACTATAGGGACGTCTGCACGCGCTACTTTTGATGCGATGCAGGCAGCGCCAACGGGGGCAGCCATCGAAAACTATAAGAATCGTTGCTATCGAACCATCAGTTCTTGCGATTCAGAAGGTCTTTAAACAAAAAAAACTAAACGTTTCTTAAATACTAATTTTCAATTTTACTAACAATGTTTAATGCGAGAATTTTTCGAACTTGCAAAATAATATTTTTCCTTAAATTGCTTTTTTGCAGACTTTGAAAATGTGAATCACATCCATGCAACCGGTTCGACGCGCAATGGCTGCGATGCTGATGTGGCCGATTCAGATGAAGATTTCGAGATAATTTCGTAGTTCTAAATGAAAATAATAGTTGTAAAAATACTACAAAACGAATCATTAGTGTCTTTTTTTACGCAGCAATTCGTTTGAAAATAATGTGCGTGAACGAAAACTAACGAGGAAGACAGCATTTTCATAAAATTGATTTTTCTAATTTGCAATTACTTTGTATTAGTTATATTCTTTTTTATACAATATATAAATACACAAAATATGTGTAATTTTGTAAATATCCTGTTATAAATGCTAACAATAATTTTAAGCTTTTTTCTAATCAAAAAAAAAAAAAAAAAAAACAAGTCGCTGCGATCCGACTCATGCAAGTACGGAGAAGGTAGAAAAGAGTAGGAAAATGCAGCATGAAAAGAAGCGCACGATGAAAGCGTTGAATTTTAATAGTCAATAATGTAGCATGAATTTGTCATAATTAAAACAAACAAAAACAAAAACATGTATACACACACACACACACACAAGGAAGCATAGACAAACAAACGCGTAGAAAGTAGAAATGTCTAGAAAGTTCATCGGGCGTGTAACGCGTGTGCTAACTAATGTATACTAGTAGCTGAGGTATTGTACTATGTATGCAGCGGTATATGTAAAGACTATAACTGCAATAAAAGGAAGAACAACAAATAATGAAAACGCATAAATATAAAATACAAAAATACAACAATTTATTAAAACAATTTTTAAGTAATTAAATGTACGACGACATGCTTATGCACATGGAAATAAAGCAAAACAAAAAGCAAAAACAACAACGTGTACTACTTACTAAACATATACGTATATACATACATACATACATTTACTACCACCATAGGCGGAAAACTCTGCTGACGAAATCTAAATTATAACGCTTAATTGATTTTTAATCAAAATATGTGAGGCTGCATGAAAAAAGACAACGAGAAGTGCGCAGGGAAATACCATTGCATATTAGCATAAAGCAATAATGTGCGAATTTGATACGCCGTCAAGCACAGACAGACAAATTAACGTTCTAAATGCATGTGCCAGAAATACATTTCATATAAATTTCCTTAGTAAATAATGGTATGCATTACAGTTGTTAAATGTCAGCTAAAAACATAAAATTGTTTACTCTCCCGCCGCTTGGTTGCCCCTTCAGTCTTCAGCTGGGTTGCTATAGTGTCACGTTAGATTTTATTGGCCCACTATCGTATGAAACGTATGTGCCACCTATGGCCACACCCCAATCATAAATTGTTTTTGTTCCAGCACTCTTTCATTTTTGCATTTCAAATTGACACATTTGTACAAGACACAAGAGAATATGTCTTATAAATGGCTGCATACATACATTTTTATAAACAGGGTGCATACGGTAAATGAGGACATGCGTATATGTGACTATAACTTCGCGAAACCCGATAAGACATGAAGGACTACAACTTAACTCAAGAAATGAAGAGAAGTCGTCGCTACATGGCAAATCACACCGATTTAGAAATCTATAATTTTCTTAAGTGCGTCCATTCTTTCGTTGCTAATTCGTTTGACGTGAATTGGAAGCACCAGGCGGCAATGCAGAATCTCTTTCTGAACCCAAAAAGCACGAGGAACGTTCTGACATTGTCCGATCTGCATAATTTCTTAAGCAAGTGCAAGCGTTCACTGACGATAAGGGCTCTAGCGAGCGAGATTAATGTTTCTGAGTGTCTTATTCGTCGAGTTGTCCGTGGATATCTCCGTTATAAATCTGGAGGGATTTACAGTTTATGTTGGAGCAAACACGAGAACAGCGAGTTGTCCGATCAAAACGCCTAAACAAAATTAAAGGGTTCTAGAGACAGTAGTGAAACTTTGCCTAACTCCCCACACCTTAATCCCCTGGATTACTACGTATGGGGCTAAGTTCTGTGTGAAATCAATAAGCATCCTCATAACACTATTTCTTCTCTGAAGTTTGCAATTAATACCGTTATGGTCAATATGAGTATGGAGCTTTCGATTCGGGCATGTATTGGCTTACGGACCCGGATCGAGGAGGTTATAGCAGCTAATGGGCATTTTACTAAATGATTTTATAGGCATATAATATGTTAATGTTGTGTTAAAAAGTCGTGGAGCTACATTAAGTTTTGTTCAAAATGAAAGCTAATTAGTTTTACTCTCAAGTTGTTCTCAAATACCGTACGCACCCTGTATGTTGTATACAAGTGGTTGAGGTTCAATCCCAGTGTTTTTTCACATTAGCCTTGTGCTCTATTTCTTGATAACAATTTGTCAAATAAAGGCGGAAGTCAACACAAGAAAGACAGTTTTTGACCATCATACACCTGGGAGGGGTCAATATCGATTATTTTGTATACCGCCCAAGCAGCTCATAACTTCCGATTTCGGTCAAGTATCCTCTGATGGAATACAGCTGGTTACAATTTAAGCAAATCAGAAAATTTTATTTAGTATTGGAATAAAGAATTTGGATATGAAATAAGTAAGTAAATCCACTTTGGATACAACGAAATGTGCCTGGAAAACGCACCATGTCTAGCTTTTTTGAATTTTCCAATTTTTCAATTTTTTAATTTTTTTGTATGGGTTTTCTGTTCGTTTACTACAAGGCGGCGCAGAATTAATCACTTTGGTGGAAGATGTACTATTTTTGCAAATAGCGTCGTAAGTCATCATATTTGACTTGTGAATTAGACAGCTGCAGTACACAAACAGACAAGCAAAATAAAGTTTCCATCACTCAAAATAATTTTTTTATTTAGTAAAAAAGAAAGTTATTCAAATGCTTGGATGATTAATTTTGCGCCACCTTGCATTCTGATAATAATAAAATATGGTATTTCATTTTGGGAGAAATCAGTTGGCAATTCGCCAGAACTTTGCTGCTGGAAAATATTTACTGGATAACTAGTCAAACAAATATTATAAAGAGTGATTTTTTAGGAGCTATTGGAAAGTTTTTCAAAAAAACACACGAAAAATTCAGAAAAATGTATGAAATTTTTATTTAAATCGATAGTACAGTCCATATAATTTAATGGACTGCGCTTCAAATGGTCCATCCGCTTAGTCTAATTTGGCATACTCTTTCCAATGTTTCGGCCGGTATCTCACATATAAATGCTTTAATGTTGTCTTCCAATGCGTTAATTGAAGCAGGCTTGTCTGAAAAGACATGAGCTTTAACATAGCCCCACAAAAAATAATCTAAAGGGGTTATATCGCACGATCTGGGTGGCCAATTGACAGGTCCCGAACGTGAAATAAAATTTTCACCGAACTCGCCTCTCAACAAGTCCATTGTTACGCGTGCTGTGTGGCATGTGGCACCGTCTTGCTGATACCAGATTTCACGCAAGTCGAGCTCTTGTATTTTGGGCAAAAAAAGTTGGATATCATTTCACGGTAGCGCTAACCATTCACAATTACGTTACGATTCGCAGCATCTTTGAAGAAGTACGGTCCAATGATACCTCCAGCCCATAAACTGCACCAAACTGTGACCTTTTCTGAATACATTGGTAGCTCTTGCAATTCTTCTGGCTGATCTTCACCCCAAAATCGACAGTTCTGCTTATTTACGTACCCATTGATCCAAAAATGAGCTTCGTCGCTGAACACAATTTTTCGATAAAAAAGTGTATCTTCGGTCAAACTTTCCAAGAGCCCGTTCACCAAAAATTCTGCGTTGTGGTAGGTCGTTCGGCTTCAGTTCTTGCACCAGCTGTATTTTGAAAGGCTTCACACCTAAATCCTTTCGCAAAATTTTCCACGTTGTTGAGTAACAGAGGCCCAATTGCTGCGAACGGCGACGAATCGATAATTGATAAATGATGACCATTAACCCTGGCCGATACAGCTGCGATATTCTGTTCAGTTCGGACTCTACGTAAACGTGTTGGTGGTTTGATGTCCAATAATCTAAATTTGGTTCTAAATTTAGTCACAATAGCTCGAATAGCCGCTTCAGTGGGTCGATTAAACTGACCATAAAATGGAAGAAGCGCGCGATAAACTTTTTTAAGGGACACGCATTTTTATAATAAAATTCAATGATTTGCAAGCGTTGTTCGTTTGTAAGACGATTCATAGTTAAATTATAGACACAACTGAAGATGTTTGACAGTGAAACAAAACACGAAACGTGCGTCAGCTGTTTAAACCAACTGTTTATAAAGATAATAACTAAAAAGTCACCCTTTATAATACTTGGCAACACTGGTCTCAGGCTCTATAAACAAACTCCCTTAAGGTAGCCTCTGCTCATTTCATTTGTTGTGAATTTATAATGTTGTTGCTTTTTCGCTGAGCGAGCAAAATCGACCTTAATCAAGTATCTTTCTCTCTTTTCCTAAAAAAAATTTCGCATTCACGTCTAACACTTTCAAATACCACTCTAAATTTTGTATTTGTAAGTTGGCTTCTTACTTAACTTTTATTTAGATTCATGCCAGAAAACGTTTGCTCGCACGACTAAAAACGACCGGAGCTTTGTTCTGATAAGTTCGAGTTTATTTATTCAAAATAGTCCCCACTGGCCTCGATACACTGATTTTCGCGATCTAAAAGCTTTTCGAAAGAGTGTTTCAGGTCATTGATTGGAATGCCATTCAGGATGTCGGTACAAGCCTTTTGGATGACTCAACGGACCCTTTCACGCCCAAATGCAATTTTCCGAATAGGTAGAAGTCACAGGGAGCCATATCAGCCGAATACGGTGAGTGATTGATGGTTGAAATGCGATTTCTAGTCAAAATATCAGTTTCTAGAGTGGATCGATGAGATGGTGCATTATTATTCCATAAACGCCAGCTTCCTCCTTCGCAGTATTTAGGGTGAATTCGGCGAATGATATGCAACAAACGCTTCAAGATATAAAATTGCATTGACTGACGCGATTTTTTGGGTGGTGCCTCGTCTGTTACAATGTTGTAAAGGAAGTTCTCGTCATTTCTCGCCTCTTTAATTAGGTCTTTCGAAGGTTGAATTCTGAGCAATTTTTGGTCCTCAGTTAACTTGTGCAGAATGAAACGTAGACAGCCCAAATTATCAGTTAAAATGCGATAAATCGATGTTCTAAAGATAGTTGAATATCTTTTCTTATCTTATCTTGAATATCGATTCCATGAATTTCAAGGATGATTTCTGTTCATTTTTAATAAATTTACCAACAATTTCGATGGAATTTTCGGTGATTACTGATTTTGGGCGGCTCGTATGCGCATTGTCATTTATGTCCTCACAACCATCTCTGAAACGTGTAAATCACTCATGAACTCTGGCACGAGATAAGCAATCATCGCCATACACTTTTTTCATCAATTCAAATGTTTCGGTAAATGTTTTACCGATTTTAAAACAAAAATTGAGATTACCTCTTTGTGCGAAACTCATTTTCCAATGACACAAACCTACTGATACTTTAGACGCAATAACTTCGCTTCCACTGAACCGAATGTCAACAAACTTTCACTGGAAGTCAGCTAGGGATGTAACTGCCAACGCAGTAACTCATTAAAAAGATGGCGCCATCAAAAAATTTTTATGACGGCAGTCTTGTTTATTGTGGACTTCACCTTGTATGCCCATCGAAAGATAATCAGCATACTAAATGTCAACTTCTTCACCTCTGGAAGACTGGATTTTGTGACTATTTGTGGTTTTGAATTGTTCAAATCTGTCAGCAAACCCATCTTTTCTTTATGGCTCTGCTAAAGTAATCCGTATCAACAGTTGCGCTGGTTTTATAGCGATTTAGACATTGAAAATTAAGTGATTTACCGCTCTGAATATCTTCTGCAAACAGAATACATTTTTCTTCAAAACAAACTAATTCTTCTACCAAAACATAAGCAAGATTTCACTTTCTTTGCAGTTTTAGATTTAGCAGTTTTAGATTCAGCTAATTTAATTTCGATGTGATATCCGTCATAAAGTAAAAAATAAATGAAGCGAGTACAAGTGGCTGAGAGATAAAATCGGCGCCTAATCCTCGTTAATCGATTCAGAATGATTTTTGTATGTTTCCTTTAAATAATATTAGATTTGCGTATGGAACTAAAGAGCCGCAGCTTCAAATCCAAAGAGCCGCTTGTGGCTCGTTAACCTTGGGCATAGGCGTCTCAAAAAGATAGAGATGTTTTGGGGGGTATAAGAAGGCACTCTTTACGTGCAGGTCGTTTCTGATCTTTTTTAAAGTGGTTCAATATAATTTTTTCTCTTTTTATGCGTCTACTAGGTAGTTACTAATAAATCGAATAGGCAAGTTCGTTTTTTAGGATTTGGATGGGCTTAAAAAAATAAATCGATTATTAAACCAAGAACCATTAAATTATGGCGCAATAAATTTATTTAAATAAACATGGAATTGAACTAAATTTATCTTTATTTTTTTTTGTAACTTTGTTTGAAGATTATGTTTTTATTCTTCTTGCTATTCTTTTTTGTTCTTCTTATTATTTTTCTCTATTTGTACAAGTGACAAACATTCCTGCGACGGCAGTTACGCTGATTTAAGAAAAATAAAAGAGAGGAAAGAACAAAAAAAAAACAAAAAAAAATCATAATGAAATCGCTTAAAGATCGATCATTCAGATAGAGTGAACTAGTTAGCGAACAGTTGAGAGTGATTTAGTGGATTGGAAATAATTCGACGAATTAAGAGCACTTTTCGAGTTTTTTCTAATACAAAAAAAAAAAACATAAAAAAAATCATTAGTAGATAGGTAAAGTGAAAAATATATAGAAGAAGAAAAAACTCTTTTTCTCATTGTTAGATGTTGGTACATTAGAACATGGCGCTAACTATTTTGCGCATTTCAATTTGAAACTTGAGAGTAGTATGCCGTCATTCCAGTTCTTCTTGTATCCAAATATTTATTTCACAGTTAAAATTAAATATTTGTTCAAAACTCAAAGCACCGGTCTGTGGGATCAGCTTCTCTTCAAGAATCTCTTCAAGTTTGCGCACATTCACTCGGCACGTGTCAAATATCTTACTGTGTATTTTAAGTACTATTAATGGCGGGGCTATTTCTATCGGGCGCATGAATTGAGAAAGAATAAAGGAAACCACCTTCATTGCGGACCCTCAAACGATCTTATGAGGGTAAACGCTCCGAATTTCGATTCTTTAATGACTAATTTATGGTGCTAAGGGTTTACTGGGTTGTGATATCTTTTCCAGAGAAGTAAACGCTTACGTCAACTGGGATTTGCTCACATTTCACAAGGCAATTCGCCAATCAGCCAAACAAATTAAACCAATTTGGCTGAAATCTACAGCAATTAATCAGAAATATTGTTAAAAAACTTGGTTAAATTGGTAATAAAAATTAATAAAAACAAATGAGAGAACCTAACAAATTATCCATTGGACAAATAAAAGTGCCGCAAAACTAAGACAAAACAAAAGAATTCAAACGTTTAGAACACTTAAAGGAAATAATAAATAAAAAAATTAAAAAAATTTAAAATACAATTGAAGATAGATTTCATTTCGATGGAGATTTACTGTTGATTGTTGTTGCTTTTATTACAAGTGTGCGGGTAATTAAGCGGTGGTGTGGATTTTATTGGCTTGTGTGAGTACTTTTGTTGTTTTTTTTGTCTTTGTTGCCGAGAAAAAGGGTGTTGGCTTACCTTAAGCTACCTAGTAAAGTATAAAAATGTATGCGTACACTTGTATGTAGATGCATATTTTTTATATTTTTATATGGCACAATTTTTTATTATGCTGACATTTTTAATTTCAAACCTGATTTTATTATAAGCGAGTTTTTATGCTTCGCATGTGATAAGCATAAACAAGTCCAAATAGTTTAGATAAAAATGTAGTAGAATGACTGGTAGTTTGTGTTGGCTGGTGCGGGAAGGGTAGTGTGTCTCCCCTGTGAGGAAAATCCTAGTATACACCTATGAAATGAGACTTTCAGCTATTAGTCCATAGATGTCGCTAGGAGTATTTTTAAACCTTCCCAAATGTCTTGTTTTTTCGTCTGCCATCTGTCAACAATATTCAGTTCATTGTTTGTTACGTTTCATACAACAATGCATTTTTGTCGCTCTTAAAAGTGTCGAATTTCGTGCCTTCAAACTACGATTTGCGGACATCGAAAAACCACTTGTGAAATGCTGCTCTCCCGGTTCAAAATGAAGTCTTTTTTGCATCGAATCGTTACGGGTGATGAAAAATGGTTGTATTTCTCCAATCCCAAGCGTAAACGATCGTATGGTCCGCTCGGCCACAAGCCAAAAACAACGGCCAAACCAAATCGCTTCGGCCGCAAGTCAATGCTGTGTGTTTTTCTTGATGACAATGCACCGCCTCATCGAATAAGAGCGACACGGGAATTGGTGGAGGCGTACGATTGGGAACCGCTGGTGCATGCGGCTTACTGCCCAGACTTGGCGCCTTCCGATTATCACTTGTTTGCATCGATGGGCAACGCACTTTCCGAGCAGCGCTTGAATTCTCACGAAGAAGCCAAAACATGGCTCGATGATTGGTTTGCGGCCAAAGACGGCCAATTTGTTTGGCTCGGCATCCACAAATTGCCTTAGAGATGGGAAAAATGTGTCGCTAGCGAAATCTATTCTTTTGAAGATTAAATTTGTAACCATTTTTTGTTAATAAACGTTTGAAATGAAAAAAAGACTCATATCATAGGTATACACAAAATTTTAGATCAGGCCTTGTGCCATTTTGGACGGTTGCGCACCAATGTGATGGGGACTAGTTTTCAAGCCCTTGAAACTGGAGCAAAAATAAGGGCAACTCTCTTAACGGGTTAAGTACTAATAAACTATGTATACAATTTTTTTATATTTATTTCTATTGTTATTCCTTCTGAAAAGAGTTTTTTAGCGCATTCTTGGCGGTGCTGGACGTATGTAACTCCTTTAGCAGGACAATTCAAAATATGCTTTTGAAAGTTTATTTTAAGCACTTAAAGTATACTATTTAATTCCAAATATATACTCTAAAAATGCTTTAAAATTCCTTATAAGTCTTAAGGGGTCGCGGTGGTCTAGAGTGCAGAAAAGATAGTGCTCCATTTCTTCAGGTACTATTTCGAAAACCCTTTGGCCCCAATACGATATACGAATGACTCAGAAAGTCCTTTGGACTCCTCTCCATTTAATTTCCGAACTCGTAGCTGTGTTTACCGGTCACTGGACGATCGGAACACACGCGGAAAAGCTAGGGTTACCATGTAACCCCCATTGCAGAAGCTGTAGCGACCTTTCAGAGAAGAAAACTGTAGATCATTTTCTCTGTAAATATTCGGGTTTGGTAGCTAGACGACTGCCCTTTCTTCGACAGCTTGGGGCAGTGAGCCAACCTAAATCCAATCTATCTCCTCCATTATATCAGCAGGTCTGGCTGGCTGTAGATATCTGCCTGTTGGAGGTCTTATAATGGTATCAAAACGGCGCTTTAGTGCTACTTGAGGAGTGCCAGGTGCACTTCAACCATTTCATCTACCATCCTAGCAGCTTCCTTGGTTGCACAATCGAGTAGTGTTAAACTCGGCCGAAGGTGTAGGCCTTCGAATTTAAGTTTAGATTTGAAATTTTTATACATCTACTCTACTAGAAGTTCCTCAACCCTTTCTTACTCCTTCCATGGGTATATTTGAGTAAGAAAAGGTTTGGGTAGAACAGCCAGTCTTAAATCCTTAACCATGGTATCATAGATAACACCAAATGTCCTAGAGTTTAATCAGCCTGCTGCACAATTTTCTTGTAAAATTTGTTGCTCTCGAAGCTTCACATACTTTACTCTTGCTCGGATGTTGCGCCTTGCTTTTTCTTGTCACAGTTGCCTTTCACTAGCTTCTCAGCTTCTACTGCCGCTACTGCCGTTAAGCCGAATTTGAGATAATTTAGGTACCATTTGATGCCTGCGCCGCGCCACTCAGACCAGCCATTTTTCTGACCGCACCGAATCTGGGAGTTTGCAAAGTAGGCTTCTTCTTTATGCTTGGCTTTGAGATATTCCCCTTGGTTGTTGAAGCATCGTTAGAGTCCAGTTGCTTGGCATTTTCTTTCCGTGAGTCTGTTGCTTTACAAGCCGTAGTTTCTTTCAACGCTGATCCAAATTTACCAGGTATTCCGTCTTCCTTCCTACCCTCCGTCAGTCTTCCTGCTCTCCGCTTATGAGTTAGGACTCATAACCGGCCGTAAATGATTTCATTATGCCGCGTGGGTGATTCACAAAGCAAAAGGAAAACAAAATAAAAAGTCATTTAATGACATTTTTGGCACTTACGCTTTAAAATCGCTACTCTTACAATATCTGTGCGCAACTCATCGCATCAGCTACAATTTATTATATTTCGCTGTTACTCGGAATTTTTTCTTTCAAATAAAATTAACACCAACAACATCGAAAAATCTTCAAGCAGCGGTAACCTTGCGCCAGTTATGAAATTTCTTAAGTGCATTGAAAAGAGCAACAAATGTACTCACATATACATACAGGCAAAGGTGCACGTGATTACTTATACATATCTTCATCATCACCTGTCGCTGAAAAATTATTTTGAAAGCAAAATCTTTCAGTCGCGGCTGCCTACCACTATTTCAAACCACAACTTCAATTTCGAATCTCAATTGCAGTTTCAGACTCGCTTTCGTTTCGTATCAGCACAAATTATAGTATTTCTAAGCCCTCTCACCGCGGCACTCATCTTCAATAGCCAAATATGTACGAGTATAAGCATCAACTTGAACCAATTTTCTTCGACACTTTCGATTCGTGAGTATTTTGTTTTTTCGGTTACCTCTACTATCAAAAATAAAAACTCAAAGTGTGGTAATATTTCAATTGTAAGCACGAAAATAATAATTCTTTTTCTCATATCAAGGCCAATTGTCAAATCTGTATGTTTGTCTGCGGATCATTGGATAAGTACCAGCTACTCAGCGTAAGCTCTTTTACTTTTGCTGCTGAGGTGGATTCAGAAATGTTACAGTACTCGTAAATGCCAAAACAATACAGACTAACGACAGATTTTTGAATAAAAAGCAAATGCAGATCTCGCTAAATAAACATTTTTCCATTCAGATTAAGACAAGTTAAGCTATGCAACTATTTTCGCAATTGACAGCTCACCCAAACAAAGATTCAGGCATTCGTTATATGGAGAAAATGATAAGGATAGAAAATTTAAAAAATCAAAGACATTTGCCAGCAATTTCAAATTTGCCCTTTTTTTACTAAAATTTGATAAACCATGAAACTGCATACCAAAAATCTTTCTAGAAATTCTGACTAAAAATTGTGTAATTTGGGTGAAAAGTTTGCGCATTTTTTCTTATTTTCGCATGAAATTTGAAAATTGCATTTATTTGATTTCGGCTATGAAAAAATAATGAACATTCTAAAAAAAGAAAAATTGTTGCGGAGCGTACAATCAGCTGTCGGCGTTTACAATGCAAAAGTGCGCCTATTGGTATTAACGCTTTATTGTTCTTAAAGGATTATAAAGGGTGATCAATTTAGAGGTATTGGGTTTTAATTGAAAGAAAACAACGAAAATTCAAATTGATTGTGCAATATTTATTATTTTTGTGTAAAACCATTCATGACATTTATTTTTTTGACGACGAAAAAATGTTGACCGCAACTGCGTCGCAATTCGGCCATCCGTAAACACCAATTTTGAATTGCTCGCTGGAGGACTTCGGCTGGTATCTCGTAAATAACTTTAGCAATGTTGGCTTCCAAAGCCTCAATCAAAGCACTTAAAGTTTAGATATTCACTCAAATAAAAGTTCAAAGGTGTAGTATCGCACGATCTTGGTGGCAAATCCACTGGTCCGAGGCGAGACATAAATCGCTCACCGAAACGAAAACGTAGTAAATCTATTGTTTCACGGGCTGTATGGCGGTTGCCATTCCCTGTTTAGCTCTCTGAGAAATTTGTTATTACTTAAATTTCTAAATAAATCTTTTTTGAAAAATGTCTTACCATTTAGGAATTTTTAGAGATTTTTGTTTTTTTTATTTTTGAGCTCTTAAATATTTTTTCCATTTAATTGTTTATGAATTTTTATCGATCGCCCTTTTTAGTGATATTACTTTCTATGTTTTTCAAGTTTCGAAAATTTTTCGAAAAAAAGCAAAAATAGTAGCAAAATTCGCCTCGAAATTCATTTTTTTTTGAAGCATTTTATTCCGCGATTTTTTTTCCATTTGTTTTTAATTCATATAGAAATTATGCCATTAACAAACAAAAAAAAGTTGATTTTTTGTATTCAGGTCACTGACGCCGATGCTATACCGATTTAGGATCCCCACTGCGACCTTCCTGGAAGAATTGAGTGTACATCCGCCATTTTAAATGATTAAAATAAAAACAAAATATTTTATATTATTTTAGTGTATAAATAAATTGAAATAAATTTTGAAAAAAGTATATTGACTTCTTCATTTTAAATAATTTTAATGAAAATTACGGAAAATATGGCCGTTTACGGGTATCTGCCCCCTTAAGAATTTTTTATTACTTAATTTCTAAATAAATCTTTTTTGAAAAATGTCTTACCATTTAAGAATTTTTAGTGATTTTTTTTTAATTCAATTTTCGAGCGCTTAAAGAAAATTAATTGAATATAGAAAAAATCTTTTTTAAAGACATTTTATTATTTAGAACATTTTACATTTTTTTGTTTAATTTTTAATTATTGAAGTATTTAAGGATTTCTTTTTTATTAATATAATTTATAAAATTTTTTATAAAAGTAATTTTATTATTTTGATTCTTCTTTATTTTTTCTTGTTTTTCAACTCTTTAGCTCTTAAGAATTTTTTTAATACTGAAATTTCTAAATAAGTATTTTTGAAAGATGTCTTACCATTTAATTTAGTAAGTTTTGGTTTTTTAATTTTTGAGCTCTTAAATATTTTTTCGATTTATTTAAATTTCCGAAGGATTCTGTGTTAAAAACCATTAATTTATTTATGAATTTTAATAATTTTTCTTCAATTTTCAATTCTCGAGCACTTAAAAAAATTATTTGAATATTGAAAAAATCTTTTTTAAAGACATTTTATTATTTAGAACATTTAAAATTTTTTGTTTAATTTTTAATTCCTCAACTGTTTAAGGATTACTATTTTTATTAATATAATTTATAAAATTTTTTATACAAGTAATTTTATTGCTTTGATTCTTCATTATTTTTTCTTGTGTTTTAGTTCTTTAGCTCTTAAGAATTTTTTTATTACTTAAATTTCTAAATAAATCTTTTTAAAAATATGTTTTATCATTTATGAATTTTTAGTAATTTTGGTGTTTTAACTCTTGCAATCTCAAAGAAATGTTTTTTATTTATTTAAATTTCTGAAAGATTTGGTTTTAAAAACTTAATAATACATGTTTCGTAATTTTTCTGCAATTTGCAAAACTCTTGAAAAAATATTTTTTAGTTAAATTTCTAAAAAAACAATTTTTTTTTAAACTTCTAAAAATATTATTTACTATATTTTTGAAACTTGTTTTTAATTTTAAGCGCTATTTAAGTTATTTTTGTTTTATTTACTTAATTAAAAAAAAATGTAACAGTATTTAGACTTTCTTATTATTATTTTCTGTTTTAACTCTCGAACTTTTCATGGACATTTTTTTTATTATTTCTATGCTTGTTATGAAAATGATATTACTACTTGTAATACATTCAAACGGGAACATTAAAGTATTAAAGAATTAACAAATTATCCAACGCCCCAACCGGCGTTAAAGAAAATTATATACATTTAAATAACCAATAAAGTGGTTTAAAGTTTATCACTGGCGCCATATTATGGCACAACGTCGTACTCTTCTGCTGTGTACTGCTGCACTATTTTAATCGGGTATTTTTCATCTAAAGTAGAAGTTTTAAACCACAGTGACATTTTCGTTAATCTTGCGGTATATACCTTTGAAATGAGACTTTCAGCTATTAGTCCACAGATGTCGCTAGGAGTATTTTTAAACCTTCCCAAATGTCTTGTTTTTTCGTCTGTCATCTGTCAACAATATTCAGTTCATTGTTTGTTACGTTTCATATAACAATGCATTTTTGTCGCTCTTAAAAGTGTCGAATTTCGTGCCTTGAAACTACGATTTGCGGACATCGAAAAACCACTTGTGAAATGCTGCTCTCCCGGTTCAAAATGAAGTCTTTTTTGCATCGAATCCTTACGGGTGATGAAAAAGGAGTGTATTTCTCCAATCCCAAGCGTAAACGATCGTATGGTCCGCCTGACCACAAGCCAAAAACAACGACCATACCAAATCGCTTCGGCCGCAAGGCAATGCTGTGTGTTTTTCTTGATGACAATGCACCGCCACATCGAACAACAGCGCCCCGGGAATTGGTGCATGCGGCTAACTCACCAGACTTGGCGCCTTCCGATTATCATTTGTTTGCATCGATGGGCCACGCACTTTCCGAGCAGCGCTTCAATTCTCACGAAGAAGCCAAAAAATGGCTCGATGATTGGTTTGCGGCCAAAGGCGGGCAATTTCAAATTGCGGCATCCACAAATTGCCTGAGAGATGAGAAAAATGTGTCGCTAGCGATGGCTTTTATTTTGAAGTTTAAATTTGTAACCATTTTTTGTTAATAAACGTTTGAAATTGAAAAAAAATCATTTCATAGGTATACAGTCCTTTCCAGTACTTGGTCTTCTCCAGTATTTAATCAGATTAGCACTGAAGATATTACAAATGTTGTGCGGGAACGACTGCTGGTATAAGTGAAAAGCCAACCTATTCGAATATTTACAAATTCGACTTTCCGAAATGCTTCTGATGAATATTTTGGGTCCCATATCTTTTTCCTTCCACTGCAATCGTTATCTTTACTTCGTTTCAAAATTGTGAATAACAGAAGATTTGTAAAAAACTCAGCTGATATGTTTCATTCTATGTTTTTTGCAAGTGATGGGTTTTTCTTCGCTTTGGGCGAGATGTTTTGCTTATGCTCTTGATTAAAATTGATGGCTGGTTATTGAGAAAAATTAATATAATTAATTTTTTTAATAAATTTTAATAGAGCGAATTAGAGAAAAAATAATTTATTTACATTTTTTCGAATTTTTTCTATAATAATTGCATTTTCTCAAACACTCACATAAAAAAGAAAAAAAAATTGTTCGCACTATTCAGTGATCCATTTGATTTTGTAAACGTAGTTTTGGAGATATTTAAAGGGTAGGAGTAGTCAGAGGCCCGAAAAAATGATGATTTTCAATAATTTTTTGTTTGGTAGTCAATTGCTTTATTTTTTAAATAAATCATAGCATTAATACATCATGTTTCGACTTGACTTAAGCAAAATTAAAAAATAAAATTATAGTTGTAAAAGTTATCGCTGTTTGTGTTGAGCCTATTTCTCCAGAAGTCCCTTGCGGTGAACATCATAAGTCCTTGGAGATTCATCTAAAATCAATCGGACAAGAGAAATTAGTTTTATTAATAGATAATCTTGTACCTGATCGAAGCTTTTTTTCAAAATTAACAATATGACGGCCTCAAGATATATTTTTCAGATATTCGAGAAAGAAACCGACAATTAATTGTTTAAAAAAAGTCGAAGTTTTTGAAAAGAAAATCCTTCTATTAGGCACGATTATTTTATGTTTTTCAAAAGCAGTATACATTTTATAGAAATCTACCAAGCGGTTTTTAAGTTACAATGATCCCCAGCTCAAAAAACATAGTTTTGAAATAACTTGACCCCTTAAGTATTAAACTAAGGAAAATTGATATTTGATCTCTGATTTCTTTATCTGCGATATCTTCACCTTCCATTTCACTTTTCATAAAAAAGTTATAGTACCATTGTATTCAGCATAAAATATCCTATCAAACAGCGGTGAGAATTTTTAACTTGCTCCATATTGATTTTTTAACTAATCTGTAAGAAGTGCCGGCATTGCTGTCACTATTAGTGTTACCGCTTCCATTTGCTTCGAGTTTATGCCCATTTGCCATCAGCTGCACTTTGTCTATTTTGTAAGCAAACTGTCAGTGTTGAAATAATAAAGATATTCCTGCATTTGTAGCACACTGTACATACATATTTATAAACACTTGTACATACATAAATAGCTGATCTATATAGATTCGCACTTACATAATAGAATATATTTGCATATGAAAATGAGTACCACCCTCAGTGTGGCTTTTGTTGTACTGCTCGCTTGCGCTATTATTGTTATGGCCAATTTTGTGATAATGGGTGTGTAAGCTTTAATGTGCATGAGCACGCCGCTTTTCATGCTCTCATTTAAATATCACTTTTGCTATGCTAAACGCGTCAATCGCCAATGAATAATTGCACTACTTTTCTAATGCGAACATTCACACCTTATTTTCCTCCTCCTCTTTTATAATACATACACATTTACATACATATATATGTGTTATTGTAAAATAAAATTAATAGTTATATTAGTAGATGTAGATTTATAGTCCATTTGTGTTTTTATTTTTCAAGCAAAAAATACTGTGGGAGACGCCTATTGCTGACAGTATTAAAAATGTGCTACTCACTAAGGTTCGCTGCTTAAGTCTTTTGTGCGTTGTGAATTTTAAGTATAGGCGATTTCCTGTATAGCGAATTTTATGAGAGTACAGCATAAATAAATGGTGTTGAGCAAAATGGTGGCTATGAAATTAACAAAAATAAATGTCCTTGAATTTAGTAATATTTAGTCTTATTTGTTGTCGGTAAGATTTTGTACAAAAAATAGGTTTACCTCAAGACTTTAATCGTATAATTTTTTATAGCTCATCTCACATTTCATATCTCAATATTATGCTTATTTATAGGAAACCAACAACAACAATAATAACAACAATAAATCGAAATCGACCAGTGTCAACAAAAAACTTCTTTTGTTTTCTTGTTTTCTTATTTTGTGTTTTGTTTGTTGTGTGCGAAGAGAAAAAATCGCGCTGGCCTATCAATAAATTGCAATTAAACAAACAAACTGAAAAAGTGACCGGCGACCATCACTCATTTCACAAAGTAACCATGCCAAATTGAATGAAATATATGCCTTTACACACCAACAATTAAGTATAAAATATGTTCAACAGCGCATACTCGTATTTTGTCTGAGTAATCGCTTTGCCGCTTCGGCGCTGTGTCATTCTGTCAGTTTATGTTGATGTTTACGATCACACATGCACGTCCACGCGCAATTCATACATCAATTAATTGTTAATTATGCATGCTACCACAAGCGGGTACTCATATTTCTGAAATACTCGCACACACACACACACGCACACTTGCGCATATGCGCTTTTGTGAATTCACTTCGCGCCGAGTTGTGATATGTGGCAAGTTGTTTGTTGCTTATTGCTGCATTTTTTTCATCCAATACATTTATAAAAACTTACGTATGTATGCGCGTTAAGTAAACACACACATATCTATGCATACATATTAATTAAGGAGTTATCAGCAGTGCATTGACAGCCGAGCAGTCTGTGTTAATTGATGATTTTATGAATTTTATTTATTTTCATATCTTTGCAAATAATTTATTGTTGTGATACTTGAGCACTGTCATACATTTGTTCAAGTCGTATTTTTATGCTTGGATGCAGTTTGGAAAGACAATTTTTTTTTATTAAAAACATTTTGTTTTTAAATTTTTTTTGTAATTTTCTTTTACAAACGAGTCAGCCATGGAAATTAAAAGTAAAGAACAATTATGTAATTCATATTCAAACGAATATTTTTAAAATTGAAAATATTAAAGTTTGTGTTAATTATTATTAAGCCATTTTCAAAATTTCACTATTTCGAATTTTAAAGGCGTGGGAGATGATTGGGCCGAGATTTATACGGCTTTTATTTTTTAATTTATTTAAAAATTAAATTAAATAGCAAAATGTGGGTATTAAATGAATGGTTGGCTTTGATTGGACATATTTTTGAATAAAGCTGCCACCTATTTGTTTATTATTTATTAATAAAAAAGTTTAAATATCAGGTCAGTCCATAAGCTCGTGCGTTTTTTAAAGGTGGTTTTAAAATTAATAAAAAAGATGTTTAAAGTATTTATTAATCAATAATATATTTTCCTTCATTATTTACAATGTCTCCGCAACATTTAGGAACATTTTTTATTCCCTGCTCAAAAAATTTTTGTGTCCTTGGAGGCAAAATACGCTTCGATATCCCTTTTTATAGCTTCTTTTGAGGAGTAGTTCTTGTTACTCATATGGGATTGAAGTCCACGGAAAAGGTGATAATCACAAGGTGCAATATCCGAAGAGTATGGTGGATGTGGCATTAGCTCCCATTCGAGCTCGTTCAGCTTGCCTATTGTTTGCCTTGCGGTATGAGGTCTTGCGTTGTCGTGGTGAAACAAAACTTTTCGTCTATTCACTAAAGACGGTCGATTTTTTTAAGTGCCTCATTCAGGTTTGATAGCTGATGGGAATACTAATAATTGGCAGTTTTGGTTCCAGAAGTTCATAATAAACAATACCGGCCATATCCCAAATAGACAGGAGAATCTTCTTGGGCTTCACCATCTCTAGGGGTCGGTTCTGGTGTTTCATCTTTATCTAACCATTTGCATTTGCGAACAGGATTATTGTAAAGGACGCATTTTTCATCACCAGTAACGATACGGTTCAAAAAACTTTCATTCTCAAGCCGTTGCAGCAGCTGAGAACACACATTCACTCTCTGCTGAAGGTTGGCAACGGAAAGTCTATGCGGAACCCATTTGCCCAGCTTTGAAACCTTTCCTAACTGAACCAGGTGCCTGTGAACTATTTCATGCGATGAATATAACCTCTGAGCTATCAAATTTGGCTCAGCTTCCACGAGTTCGAGCAAGGCGTCGGAGTTAAAGACTTCAGGACGACCGGCGCGCGGGGCATCCTCCACGTCGCAGTTACCACTTCGGAATTTTGAAAACCACTTTTGCGCAGTCCTTATACTCACGGTATCCTCTCCGTGAACAGTGTTTATTTCTGCAGCAGCAGTTGTTGCATTTTTACCACTTTTATAAAAAAAAATACAAAATATGCCTCTTATACGCGTTCGAAGATTCCATTTTATTTTTTAACAGCACGTGCTTCTATCCGCGATTAAAATCACTTGTTGAATGCGCAATATATCAAAGAAAATATACATCCGTTATATTTCGGGAATAATTTTTTGAATGCAAAAATCGTACAAAATTGAAGTTATGGGTAAAATACGCACGAACTTATGGACTGACCGATACATAATAATAGCACACATACACCGGTGTACACATACTAATAATAGTAGTAATTGTAATTGTAGGATGAAATAAAGGCAAACAAGGCGACCCAGTGGAACCATCAGCTTGGCGCCCGTTTTGCGTCTAGTGCTAGAAAACTACTCGAGAAACTTATACAGTGCAAGTTTGCAGAGTCTGTTGAGAGAATAGGAGGACTATCAGCAATGCGATACGACTTTCAACGAGGAAAATCAACACCTATGGAAATAGAGGAGCTGGTAAGCAGCGTAGACCGCCCTCAAGGCAGACACCACTAATCGAACCGCATCACCGTCCTGGCAACGCTTGATGTGCGATACGCTTTTAACAGCTTACGTTGGACAGACATTATAAAAACACTGCAAGAAAGGTTCCAAATACCCCCATACCTGCTAAGGATTCTCATGAGCTACCTGAGTGAACGTCAATTGCTGTATGGCACAGCAGATGGTTAGAAAACTGACTGGTAATGGATCTATTCTCGGCAGCAATCTCTGGAATCTGAGCTACGACGATACCTTGAGCATAGAAATTCCAGAAGATATACGCGGCAGTTATACCAGGACGCTAGGAGGAAGCTGAATCAAGATATGATAACGACGCAAATATGGCTTGAAGGCCATGGACTAGAACTCATTAAAGACCGACATAATGATGACATAGTGTCACACGCCACTCGAGGTCAGCATGCAAATAGTCAACACGTCCCTAATGACTCAAAAAGCAGTGAAATACCTAGGCATTCAACTGGGCTGAGGCTTTCCAAAAAGCAGCGAAGCTCACAGAAATGCTAAGCAAACAAATCGGTGGACCAACACAGAGCAAGCAAAGGCTGATCCTGGCTACCACAAACTCAATACTCTTGTACGATAGCAAAATATGAGGAGAAGCGTTTAATTGCAAAACCAAGCGACAAGCAGTGGAGGCTGTACAACGAACAGCGGCACTTAGAGTTGCTTCAGCCTACCGCACTGTCTCAGACGCGGCAGTTTTTGTAATCAGCGGGTCGACCTCATGGCCCGGGTATGAATGAATGTGCGGGATTCCAAAAAAAAAAAATACGCCACCACTAGCGCCGTGGACCTAAGATGTCAAACCATATAGCGGCTGTAAAGCTGATGGGACACTGAACGGAGTGGCAGATGGACGGCGGAACTCATTGCAATAATAGGTAAATGAGCTCAAGAACCAACCATGGGTAAGGTAAGTGGCTCCAGGTGCATATATTGCGAAGCACCAAGCGATGACGGTGAACACAGGTTTTTTAGTTGTGACAGCTGGTTTCCGGAAAGGGATACTCTGAGGGAGCAGATAGGCAACATCGCGCCGACCAATATGATAGACAATATGCTTGAACGGGAGGACAGCTGGAATGCGGTTTAAAGATACATTGAAGAAGTATTACGAAAAAAAAGATAGAGTTCGATACAGTACAACAACGTGAAGCCTCGCAGATAGAGGCATAAGAAGACGAGTCTATAGCATGAAGTTGCCTATAAGTATGGGGGACCCAGGCGTTGATGAATAGAACTGGTCCATTTCACGGACGCCGTTCTGGGCCTTCCCGAAAGTAAAGGAGAAGGGATTGTTTTAGAAGACTCGACGCAGTAGATGATGGTCGCTGTAATTGCGTAGATATTTTGAACCTTTTCTCTCTCACCAAAATAAAAAAATATTAAGAAAAAAGCTCTTAAATTCATTAAAAGTCTCCAATTATAAGCCGCTTTGAAACAAAATAGATCCCATTTGAGTTCACAATGCACCTTGCCCCATTTCTGCCTAACTAACTAACTTTATCATCTTATTGTTAGAGTGCACTTTAAGAACCGATGCGTTCAATTGTTCCTCACTTTAAAGTGACTCACTTCGTTTTCTCAGCAATCTGCCAAAGAAAGATTTGACGACAGCAACGCACAAATAATTTATATGAAAATTGACTACAGTTCGTCCTTTGAGCTTAGCTATACAATTTTAAAGGAAATGTAAGTTGGCCTTTAAATATATTGGCCAGAGAGTCTGATGTCGTCCGTTCAGTAGCCTGTAAAATTAAAGAAAAGTTGAGAGAACGGCCGAAGCTTTGAACACTTTTCATAGCGAATCAGAAATGGAAAATACGACTATAGATGTGATTGCAAAAGTACATTTTTAATAGAATTATGTACTTTTCACCGTTCATGCAACCCTCGCGAATGAGCATTTCACCGACACTATCAGCAGCCATACAGCTTTAGACCATAAGCTGTCTCACCCATGCTTAACAGTGGGAACCACGCAATCTTGATGGTAATCCTCGGCAATCCGTCACCTCATGAACGTCACACGAGGTGGTCCAACCACCTGTAGGAAATGAGAAATAATCGTTTTATAAAATGAGTGTTATTTGTTCGAAATTGAACTAGGGTAAGATAATTATTGATATTTTAAAATGATTAAGTCTTCCTTGAAGTTAGATGCATCAATCCACAGAACATTCCACTAATCTTTCTCCGTAAAATGTTGGTATCGGAGATTTCATTCTAAACGCTTTATCCGATTTTTTTCTAAAAGGCATGTCTTCTTTCGGGCTTTGCATCCTTTTAAACTTGCTTCCAGAAGCCTTCGTCTAGCTGTTCGAGCAGTAACGGGTTTTCCAATTGCCTTGCAGCCTTTCAAAACTGCTTCCGATTGGGTAGCTGCAAGTGCAGAATAGGATTTTTTACGATCCTTGAGAGACTCGTACGTAAGTTTTCGGCCTTTCCGTACACTAGTGACGCTTTTTCTTCTACTTTTTGATATTATGGGATTTTGTCTCCGAAAATCGCTTAATAGCACATTCGACTGCGTACCGCGAAAATTCCATCAAAATCGGCAGTCTCAATCTGAGACTTCCCTTTCTCATTCAAAACTTGGATTCTCACTTTTTTGTTAAAACTTTAGACATTTCAATAGAAAGAAATTATTTATATCTGGTTGCTAATTTTGCGCTAAACATTATTCGCAGGTTGACTATCAAATGCCAAAATATTTTAAATATACCTTTAAAAATATTTTTTAGACTTAACGCACCAAAGCCATGGCACACGCTCTTCCGCTGATACACTTTGTTATTGTAATCAAAAGTTAAACAGACTAGTGTCACATTTGTCAAAGGCAGCGGTCACTTTGGTAGCCACATTTGAAATGTCTCGTATGAGTCAAGTAAACCATATCGTTTTGGGAGTTCACGAATTTCTAAATTTGGAAAATATTCTCGTTAGAAAACACAATGTTCGGAAATGGACCGCTTTCGGTCAAGCGAAGCACCCCTTTGCTCTCTCAAGTCCGATTTGTTCCTGCTTTGCTGTGAAATCATGCAACTAAATTTGAGTTTTGCACAAATTAAATGTTTATTAAGCGGATTCAAGGTGGGAAGATTTATAATTTTTACAAATGGCATCGTACGACAATCATATAATATTTGACACTTGTGAACGAGATAGCTGCAGTATACAAATAGACAAGAAACAGAACAATCAAAATATTTTTTGTTTTTATGTAGTAAAAAAGTTATACAACAACAAAATTGGTTGGTTAATTTTGTGCCACCTTTTTACATTTGAACTGCCTATGATGCCATATTATTAACCCTTTGCGCTCGAACGGTGCCTTTCAGGTGCCACTGCATGTGATGCAATAACTCGAGCGGTGCCTGAGAGGCAACATTCAGATCGATGTGTCTAAATGTCTTATCTCGTGCGATTCTACCACCATAGGCGATGAAGGCTGTACCGCAAACTGTTTATGTCACAGACACAAGCAACCTTTTCAGCGTAGCCGGCAGGGCCACCAATACATAAGCCCCAAACTATGCCTGAATGGGTGCTTATCGCCACGGTACTTAGTCTGCGGCACCACTTTCATCTCCTATAGCGAAGTAGGACTTTGTCTTCGACATCAGTTCGAACTCAGCCTTCTTGGCGATCGCAATATTTCTTTCAAAGTTAGTGAGCCCAATAAGTATGGAAACGACGGCGAAATTACTTCTAGTAAAGATGACTTAAATTTATCTGCAATAACAAACGAAATTACATCATTACATAGACAGCTTGTCCAGGAGAACGAAGGCAGAAGTGATGAAGATAGTGACCCCGTTAGAGGAGTACGAAGACGAAAAATCCGATTAATGGATAGTGAATCTGAAAGCCAATATGATTGTGCAGAAGACACTGAACCTTCAGAATGGACACTGTGTACAGAATCCGAAGAAAGTTAACAATAACGAACTCATGAAATAAGCGGGAGCGCGTGAGATTACTCTCGAGTTGCTGGTTCACCCGACAGAAAAGCGCCTCGAGCGCAAAGGGTTAAGACTGCGTACGATTTAGCACACAACTGAAAATCAGTTTACAAAAATTACAGTATTTTTTATATAATTCTTTATACACTGATTTTTGTTATTGGCATGTATTTACCATTACCAGAAGTACTTTGTTAGTAATCTTTTATGAGTGGTAGAAAAGTCAGCACTTCCAATTATTTCCATGATTACTCATACGCACCGACGGGCTTAGTGATGATAAAAATAATATATCTACATATGTATGTATGTATGTATTCAAATGCGTGTCGTTTTACCAAAAAAAAACATATAACCAAAATTGGCTAATAGTATTAGCTGTGAAAATACTTACTCACATGCCGAATGAGAAGAGATTTAATGCTCCTAAAGCTTCCTATTTTCGGGCTAAAATTACAAACTTACATTTTTATCTAGCTATGGTACATACATACATATAAGTATATACAAGCAAAGTTTGCAGCTAAGATGTTTGGAGTGTCTCGGCAGATTATGCCTGGCAGCTGCCACAACATTAACAAAAACAACAACATCTCAGCTATACTGGCTATGACACAAGCAGCATGGCTTATGAGACACTTATGCCACACATGCTGGCAGCCCACTAGCCGTCACCCACCCACACATTCTAGAGAACGCCAAAACGTCACTTGGCAACTTCAAAAGTGCTAAATACCGTAACAATTGTGTGTTGCGTTGCTTTTATTATAAACAATTTTTACTTAATTTTATTTTATTTTTTATTTATGTTTGCTTGTCGCCAGCGCTGGCGCTATTGTTATTTTCGTTGTTGTTGTTGTCATTATTGTTGACGTCGTTTGTCACGTTTCATTTTGCGCGCGTCAAATACATTTTAGTTGCTGTCAAGTAGTCAATTCGAATTCCTCCGATGCAATGCTTGCTAGTGTGCGGGTGTGTGTGTGTGCACACTATTTATGAGCGTGCAAATTATTCAAAAATGTAAAATTCAAATTTTAACAAATGAAATCGATATTGTTATTGGAATGGCGCTATAACTACGGCGGGGTGCCCTTCGGGCGTCGCGCCACTGTCACTGCCATTGTCAGAGTCAGCGGCGTTGGTGTTAGTTACTATACATACATATACATATACATTTGTGCATAAATACATACGTTACATATACCGGTACATTTATGTTAGCTAACTGTGGCATTGGCGTTCTAATTCACGGGTATTAAAGAAGTTTTTATTTTATTTTTAATAATATATTTTTTTTTTCATGTGGGTATGCAGCTTATCTCTTGATTACGAAAAGCGGTTCTTTGAAATCTCGACCCAGGAAAACACAGCACTTCCACAATGCACTTTTCAGTGTGTGTGTGCCGCCTGCAAGTAATCGTAAATCTCTCACACCGTTCGCCAAATATTAATTTTTTTGAGCAGCAGCTGTCACAGGTTGGCGGCTCGAAGTTTTGAATTATAGATTTCAATCGATATTTTTGCTTTCAAAATCTAATAACTGGGTGTGTTTTCGTATTTATTATTCGTTACACATTTATGTAGGTAAGCATTAAGCGAGAATTTTAGAAGCCCAACTTTGCTCTTGTGGTGCGAGTAGGCCATGACTAATAAATCACTATGTTAGCTGTTAATGCATTCGGTAGCACAAGTGGGCCGAAACTGTGAAGTGAATCATATTAAAATAATCGACAGAAGCAGATCATTTAAATGAAACCAGTAACAAGTAAATTGTAAGACAACGATATTCAATCAATAACTATGACTGGAAGAAGTACTGCAGAAAATCTAAGCCACTAAATTCTTTGTCGGCTTACAGAATGTTTCAAGACTAAATAAATAAATAAAAAATAAATAAATAGATAAATAAAAAATAAATAAATAAATAAAAAATAAATAAATAAATATTCAAATACATTCCTCTCTGCTAAAAGGTGACGGAAGCAAAGCTCACAGAGAAAATGAGGAATTTGAGAACCAGTTCGTGGCAGACGAAGTTGACATTTCCACTAACATATTTCATATTTTTATTTATTTTAGTTTTTTTTAATATTTACAATTTTTCTTTCTTTTTGGGTTTCAACAGTATTTAGAAGCCACTATATACATTTATTTAAAAAATTACGTCGTTATTTAAATAATTATATATTTATTCATTCTTATTCATAAAATTGTGACACCATTTAAATCTGCAGGTCAGTTGGTCGTTTGCGCTTAAGTCTCCTCGTCTCGGTTTCCTCTTTTAATGAAAGTAGTTGAACTTCCCTGTCAGAATGTTCTAGTAGTCGATTTGTGTGTCTTAAGCTGTTGTTGCGTATTTCTTCATGGACTGTTTTTACTTTAATTTCTTGATTATTATTATTATTTAGTATATACCATTCTGCTTTTAATATTATACGGAGTATCTTATTTTGCGTTTGTTGTATAATTTTCATATTTGTACTGCTCGCAGTTCCCCAAAGCTCTGAGCCATATTTCCATATTGGTGTCATAATTACTTTGTATATTAGTATCTTATTTTCTAGTGAGAGCGTTGATTTTTTTCCCAAAAGCCAATGAAGTTGTTTAAACCTTGTCTTGATTTCGCGTCGTTTTTGCCCAATGTGTAACGTCCAGTTAAGTTTATTGTCTACTAGCAAACCCGGCCCCCTTCGCTGGGCACACTAAAATAGAATAGATATGGTTTAGAACAGAAAATATATGATTTTCATATTATTTATTTCTTTATTCTTTATTCAAGCGCTTTGGCATAAACAATATTTTTTGTTTTTGTTTTTCTATTTGTTTTTGAGTAAATATAAAATATAAATTGAAAATCAGGAAAAAAGAAGATTGTTTTTAAATTTCAAATCAACGCATATGAATAAATAATCGTCTTTTTTCCTGATCATCCATGAATTTTTCGTTTCAATTTATATGTTTTATTAAGCATTGGAGCTTTTTAACCATATCCATTTATATTTTTCACAAAAAAAAAACGAAAAAAATTGTTTTTTCCACGAACACATAATTTCATTCGGATTTCACATTAAATTCTCAAATTTCGTAAGAAAGTATTCACTGTTCCAAAATCCACTCCAAAAAAATTCACAAACAATTTTTACATGTTGCACTTACGTTTTTTCCTTATGGCATCCAAATCAGAAAGAAATATTGACACATTGTAACTCACACTGTCAATTTGACAGTTCAGTTCCCCCCAAGCGTTAAAAAAGTAAGCGACATTATGGCTGGCTCAAAAGAACGCTGTACCCGTTGCCACTGCTCCGAATTACAACCAAACTTTACGAAACCCATTTTCAATACTTACTTAACAATGTGCGTAAGTTTGGTTTAATTCGGTGCAAAGACACGGCGGGTCCACGTTTTGGCATATATTTCGAGACCCTAGTCATCAATAGGTATAAAAATTACCCCGTATTAAAGCACTTATCAACAGCGTTCATTTGATACCCATATTGTACATACACAACCAAAGGTTACCCGGGTCCACGTTTTGACCTATATCTCGAGACCCCAGTCACGGAGCGGCATGAAAAATACTCTGTACTAAAGCATTCACCAACAGCTTTCATTTGATACCCATATTGTACATACACGTCGGAAGGTTACCCGGGTCCTCGTTTTGACCTATATCTCGAGACCCTATCTACCAATAGGTATTCAAACTATACGGAAATCATCTTCAATACCTACTTAACAATGTGTGTAAGTTTGGTTTAATTCGGTTCAAAGACACGGCGGGTCCACGTTTTGGCATATATTTCGAGACCCTAGTCATCAATAGGTATGAAAATTACCCCGTATTAAAGCTCTTATCAACAGCTTTCATTTGATATCCATATTGTACAAACACATTCTAGGGTCCACGTTTTGGTCTCTATCTCGAGACCCTAGTCACGGAGCGGATGGAAATACTCTGAACTAAAGCATTCACCAACAACTTCCATTTGATACCCATATTATACATACACATCCGAAGGTTACCCGGGTCCACGTTTTGACCTATATCTCGAGATCCTATCTACCAATAGGTATCCAAACTATACGGAAACCATCTTCAATACCTCCTTAACAATGTGTGTAAGTTTGGTTTAATTCGGTGCAAAGACACGGCGGGTCCACGTTTTGGCATATATTTCGAGACCCTAGTCATCAATAGGTATGAAAATTACCCCGTATTAAAGCACTTATCAACAGCTTTCATTTGATACCCATATTGTACATACACAACCAAAGGTTATCCGGGTCCACGTTTTGACCTATATCTCGAGACCCCAGTCACGGAGCGGCATGAAAAATACTCTGTACTAAAGCATTCACCAACAGCTTCAATTTGATATCCATATTGTACAAACACATTCTAGGGTCCACGTTTTGGTCTGTATCTCGAGACCCTAGTCACGGAGCGGCATGAAAAATACTCTGGACTAAAGCATTCATCAACAGCTTCCATTTGATACCCATATTGTACATACACATCCGAAGGTTACCCGGGTCCACGTTTTGACCTATATCTCGAGCCCTATTTCCAAAATAAAATATAATCTATGTTACTCGTGGATGATGTAGCTTTCGAATGGTGAAAGAATTTTTAAAATCGGTCCAGTAGTTTTTGAGCCTATTCATTACAACCAAACAAACAAACAAACAAACAAACAAAGTTTTCCTCTTTATAATATTAGTATAGAAGTATAGATAATCATACCCAAGTATTCTGCCTTGTGTCGTAGTGGATTTGTTTATTCTTTATGAATATTGGATTGTATTGTTTTTTTCTCTTGTTAGTGTATGTGACGTGGGTGGTTTTATCCTCGTTTACTTTAATTCCCCATTTCTCGAACCATTGAGTGGTGTTGTCAAGTAATTCCTGAAGTTTATAAGCACCCGTTCTTGGATCTTTGTCTGATGCTAGCAAGAAAGTGTCGTCTGCAAATGTTGCTATTAGAGAGTTCTTAGTTGCCGGTGTAGGGATATCCGTTGTATAAAGAAAGTAAAGAAGCGGCCCAAGGACATTACCTTGCGGTGCACCTGCTTCCATTGATAGTATATCAGAATACTTATCTTCGAATTTTACATAAAATTGCCTTCCAGTTATATAACTTTTCATTAATTCGTAGTAGTCTGTTGGTATATAAGTCAAGACTTTTTATAGAAGTCCTCCATGCCATACTGTGTCAAAAGCTTTGGCTACGTCGAGATATACTGCTTCACTCGTTCGTTTTTTATCGATGTCTTCAAACATTTTTCCATTTCATATGGAAATATGAAAAAAGTCCAAGTCACCGAAATATTTTATTTTTATTTCAGCGTAAAATTGCAAAAATGTAAAAAAATTCACTTCAGCATTATTTATTGATAATTTTGTGCGGTATGGTAATACAGGGTGGGCCATATAGCGTTTGCTTTTTGAACGACCTATTTTTTTGAGAATGGTAACACAAATGACATGTTAAATGTGTTCATAATTTACTTAAAGGTTTGACATTTACGAAATGGGACGCTATACGCTTGAACAAAATTGGGAAATATTGAAAACCTATTTCCAAAGTGGTGAGTCTTCTTCTTCTTTTCTGATTTTCACATCGGTGGCTACCTCAATAAGCAAAATTGTCGGATTTGAGGCTCAGCAAATCCACACGTTACTGTAGAGAAGCAAATGCATCCACAACGAGTCACTGTTTGGTGCGGTTTTTGGTCTGGCGGCATCGTCGGGCCATTTTTTTTCGAAAATGAGCGAGGAGCCGCGGTTACAGTAAATGGCGAGCGTTACCGTGACATGCTCAACGACTTTTTGTTTCCAAAAATTGAAGAGGATGACATGGACGACATTTGGTTTCAACAGGACGGTGCAACTTGTCACACTGCCAAAGTTACACTCGAACTTTTGGCTACCGTTTTTGAAAACCGAATAATCAGCCGAAATTCCGATATCAATTGGCCACCTCGGAGCTGTGATTTAAGGGGTAACACCACTGTACACGCGTAAAATAAACACGACTTTTAAAGAATTTTTTTTTATAGAAGGAAAGGGAAAACAATCACTCTGATTTGGGAAGTTATTACTTATGTACTAAAATACAAAACTACAAAGTTTGATCGAAAAATTTTACAAAATGGCGGCATTGGAGACATTTTTGTAATGTGGTTTCTCTTGAGGGAGCTCCGCGGTACGCAGCACAGAGGGTGCAAATTTTAATCTGGAACAAAGAAACATTTTTTTTCTTAATCTAGATAAAAATAGCTAGAGAAGCACGTAGGGGATTTAAAAAATATTTATTTTTGTGGAATTAGCAAGCATTTGAAGGAAAAAACTTTATTTTGGACTAAAAAAACGGCACTTAAATAATTATAACAATCGTTTAAATAAATCTATCGAAAATCCCCTACGCTCTTCTCTTAAGAAGGTTATTATACAGACGTAGTGAAAAACCTGATTAAAAATATTTAAAATTGTTTGAGTTATGCTGCGTGCCAATTTCAGAAAACGTGTTTTGAGAAAAACGCGTTTAAAGTTTGGAAATTTGGAGAAGTCGTTAGGTAGCAGTCACTAACGCTTGGTAAAAAGCTTAAAATATTTATGAAATGAACTTCGGTAACGTATAAAACTTTTT
Source organism: Anastrepha fraterculus (assembly GCA_037575425.1). Taxonomy (NCBI): domain Eukaryota; kingdom Metazoa; phylum Arthropoda; class Insecta; order Diptera; family Tephritidae; genus Anastrepha; species Anastrepha fraterculus. The sequence goes on from JAYXIM010003601.1 coordinate 43,914, forward strand.
GTTCTGTATTTTAAAAGGTTCAAAGAATTTTTTAAGCTTATAAAAAAAAAATCAATTTTTTGAAATTTCTACAGTGGTGTTACCCCTTAAGCCCGTTGGACTATTTTTTTGTGGGGAGCCGTTAAGGACAAATGTTATGCGAACCTCCACAGACGATTGATGCTTTAAAACACGAAATCAAAGTTGCCATTCATGAAATTGGAGCCCAAACAATCGAAAATGTGCTTAAAAATAGGGTTGATCGAATGGCCTACTGTAAAGCCAGTCGTGGCAGTCATTTGAACCATATTATTTTTCATTCATAAATGGCAATGTTCAATCTTCAAAATATAAAAATGTTTGAAAAAATATTGATTAGTTTTTTTATAGCCGATTCAAAAAGCAAATTTTACATGGTCCACCCTATATTTGAAATGTGGGATGCATATACCCATTTTACAATTTTTACGCTGGTTAATAGTAGTCCACCTTTTTTTTTCTTTTAAACAAACAACGCCATGCTTTTGAGCTTGTTTGACGACGTTGATGGTATGACCTTAGAAATAGAATACCCAAGAGATAAAAATCAACATTTTCGACACCTGCTCTACTTTGCTGCTAATCGTGGTCGAAAAGCTGTTGAAGCAGCCCAGGACATTTGCGATGTGTATGGTGTTATAGGCGAATCTACAGCACGGAAATGCAAAGTTCAAAAATGCAGACTTTCACGTCGATGACACGGAAGACCTTCTGCGTTCGATGAGGAACGTCTCAAGTCACTTTTGAAGGAGAACGGTCGCCAAACCAATCGTGAATTGGCGGAAAAAATGAACTGCGATCATAAAACGATTTTCAATCACCTTCATTCAATGGGATTTACCGAAAAACTGGGAGCCCGGGTGCCTCACGAGCTTAATGAAAAAAATGAAGAACGTTGACTCCAAATTGCTACTCAGCATCTCGCCCGCCATCGAGCAACACGCGGTCATAAACAGCGCTTTTTGTGCGGGAGATAAGAAATGGTGCCTATACATCAATATGAAACAAAGAGAGGAGTGGGAGGCTCCAGGAGATACCCCAAAGCCGAGAGTCAAGAAGGAACTTCATCCAAAGAAGATCATCATACTATACATATGTGCTTGGTGGGACTGAGAGGGTTTGGTGCGCTAAGAAATGCTCGAAAAGAATGCCACCTTCAACAAGGAGCCCTACAATGCCCAGCTACACTGTGTGAATGGGGTTATTCGACTGAAAAGACCTGATCGACATGATCAAATCATACCCCTTCACGTCAAGGCCAGGCGCCATGTTGCACAAGTCGTCAAAGCCGCACGGCAAGAGTTCGAATGGGAGGTCATTCTGCATCCACCACATTCTCCGGACCTTGCAACGACCGATTGCCATCTTTTCCGCTCCCTGTCAAACCATATGAAGGGCATTACCTTCGATAACAAAGAGGTCCTTAAACACTAGCTCAATAAATTTTTTGACCCCAGACCAGACAATTTGTGGCGAAACGACATCAACAAATTGGTCGAGAGGTGAGAGGAGGCTTTAAAATGCAACGGTGAATATATAATTGATTAACTTATTGATATAATTATTAGTTTTTGTTTAAATACAAGCCTTCGGCAAAAACGCTACGAACTTATTCCCTAATCTAATACTTCGATCACTTGATTTGGATTCGTTGAAACGTAAAATTCTAAACATGATAGCAGGTTTGTCAAAATTAATTAGCTGTCCGCTGATCATTTAAAGAATGGCTCCGTTTGGAACTGCAAACCCTCACATACATACGTACAAATTTTTTGTTAGCTTCTACCACTTAAACGATCTGGTTTTTTTCGCCACAGATGCCTAGATTTTGATACAGATCACATTTTTATCCGCAATCATTCGAAATACACCAGAGGAACAAAAAAATCAGACCAGACGTATACATATACATATGTGTACATTTAGAAACTTTCATTGCACACACCCAAGAAGCTTGCTTGGCAATCGTTTATCCATCCATCAAATTCATGTTTCGCTACCGGACCTGCTACCGTCGCAACAATCGCTTACCTTTCCCCAGTTTTTGTACACACTTTTCGGAGCACAGACTCAATACTAAAACAACTACATACAATACAGCTTAGCTCGTTCCAGCTCATTGGAGCTCAGCACAGCTCAGTAAAGCTGAGCTCAGCTTAGTTCGGTATTGGCTAAATGGGTTTATTAATGACGGAACCCTTTGCTTGGACATGCCGCCCGCGAGTTAATTAAAAATATATTCCAATTAACAACGCAAGCTGCCATAATTAATAAACGTTAAATAATTGTCTCACTCATGTTTGAAGCGTTCGATATCGTCAGAAGTAGTGTGACACTGTGGCAATATGCAAATTATTACGCTGCCAACACCGAAATGACACAGCCGGGGCGCGAAGTGAGCGCGTTAAATGAATGTAAATATTCTATTTTAATTGTAAAGGTAAAAATCAAGAATGTAGTTAATATAGAGCAGCCCATTAAAGCCAAATGATGATCAATAACGCCCACGAAAACTCAATTCAACAACAAATTCGTTGCGGTTGCGGTTTTAGGGGTTTTCCACATCAGCAAAAAACACACTGACGATCATTAGGGTGCGGATATAGGTTGGCAATAGACGGCTGGCCAAACGGCGTATATGCAGAAGACAAAGTGGCGTATAGCTAAAAGAACGACAAGAGAATTACCATAAATAATGATATTGAAATTGTAACAAATTTATTGCAGCCGGTAGAAAAAGTGTTGAATCATGGTTGCACAGAATGGATAGGCGACTGATTAGATAGGCAGCCGCAGTGGCAAAGCATTTGTGTGTTTACTTAATTGAATGTTTGTTGGCTTAGTGAAATCTAATTAAACTGTGAAATTCCGATAAACTGAACTCCACAAGGTTGAGACTTGAAAACCCGCCGCAATCGACAGGTAAGGGAATGGAAAGTGAAGCAAAAGCACAATCGAACGGCTCAAGTCGCTACACTACATGTGGTATTTACCTACCAAAATACTTCCTTAAAGTGTTCGGAGAAAAAGCAAAACCAGTTTACATTTTTTGTAAATGTGGAAAATAGAGCAAAATTATTGAGCATACGAAATAGTTCTTAATGTTTTCTTTTTTCTTTGTTTCCTTTATTGTTTGTTATCTTAGCAAATGGGCGTGACAGGGGCTTTGCGGGAATAAAGCGATACAATTGAATGAAAAAATCGTGCAAATATGTTTCCGAATTCTTTGTGAACTTTTTCACAATGAAATTTGATTGTCATATAAATTCATGTACTCGTATATACATACCTACATATGTACATATGACTATAAAAATACTTTTGAATAGATAAATAAAATCAAGCAAATAAATGCAAACAATTTGATGTGAAAGAAAACGAGCAAAAGGGTCTATTAATTAATTATAATAAACGTTAAGCAAAAATTTATTGTATGCGTTTGTATAAGTGTGTGTGACTATGTGTGTGTGAGTGTGCATAATCTTTAGATTCAAATCCGCTTCGTATACAATTAAAACTAGTTCACTACTAAAGCGCTGATTGTGGCGCGCAAGTTGACACTGCCGCATAATGGAGCACATGGTAGGTAGAAGATATATAATATATATGACATATACTCGTACAGTACATAACATAATTGAGCATACACAATTACTATTGCTGTTATTTTTAAAAATGTATACTTTTCAAAAATTATTTTCGTAAAAATAATAGTTTGCTTTTCTAAGAAGGTTTTATGACCACCTTCTAATGTAAAATAATTAATGTTTGTTTGTCTGCGCGATATATGTGCCTTACTATACCGTTAATCTGATAACGATTAAATTTTAGTGTATTATTGCAGGCATGCCAATGATGGTGTATACCTATGAAATGAGACTTTTTTCAATTTCAAACTTTTATTAACAAAAAATGGTTACAAATTTTATCTTCAAAATAATAGCCACCGCTAGCGACACATTTTTCCCATCTGTCAGGCAATTTATGGATGCCGCGCTAAAAAATTGCTCGTCTTTGGCCGCAAACCAATCATCGAGCCATGTTTTGGCTTCTTCGTGAGAATTGAAGCGCTGCTCGGAAAGTGCGTGGCCCATCGATGCAAACAAATGATAATCGGAAGGCGCCAAGTCTGGTGAGTAAGCCGCATGCCCCAGCGGTTCCCAATCGTACGTCTCCACCACTTCCCGGGGCGCTGTTGTTCGATGTGGCGGTGCATTGTCATCAAGAAAAATTACGTTGTGACGCCGATCGGCATATTCTGGGTGTTTTCGGTGCATAGCGCTGTTCAAATCAGATAATTGTCGTTGGTAGCGTGCACCATGAACTTTTTCACCTGGTTTTAATAGCTCGTACCAAATCATAACACGCTGATCCCAGAAAACACACAGCATTGACTTGCGGCCGAAGCGATATGGTTTGGCCGTTGTGTTTGGCTTGTGGCCGTGCGGACCATACGATCGTTTACGCTTGGGATTGGAGAAATACACCCATTTTTCATCACCCGTAACGATTCGATGCAAAAAAGACTTCCTTTTGAACCGGGAGAGCAGCTTTTCCCAAGTGGTTTTTCGGTCTCAATGATGTCCGCAAATCGTAGTTTGAAGGCACGAAATTCGACATTTTTAAGAGCGACAAAAATGCTTTGTTGTATGAAACGTAACAAGCACTGAACTGAATATTGTTGACAGATGACAGACGCAAAAACAAGACATTTGGGAAGGTTTAAAAATAACCCCAGCGACATCTGTGGACTAATAGCCGAAAGTCTCATTTCATAGGTATATGCCGTAATTTTGTGGTAGGACTAAATCAGAGAACTGCACCATCGTTCGAAGACTTGGCAAGACCTATTAAGGGTCTTTCAAAAGTGGCGCCTAGATGTCAGTAGTGAATATTTCCTAGACGGTATCTTTTTTTCTGTTACCTTTGACATTTTCCAAAAAGAGAGATGTACAATTTTACTTGATAAAACAAATTAAATTAGTAAATTATTGTAAAAAAAATCAAATTATTAAAACTTATTAAGAAAATTAATGAAATTTATTATGAAATTGGTCACATTTTCAAAAAAAACATCGGAAGATTTGTAATTTTTTTGGTGCAAATAATCGTTCGAATGAGTCGTGAACAATACAAAGGTTGGTGAACAAATTTCAAGAAACTGATTCTGTCGAGGATAGAAAAAAGACTGGCAGACCAGACTGAGGTTTTTTGAAAAATAAGGTCTACGTGGATAAGCCAACGACGATTCCATAGCTAAAACACAACATTCGGATCGAGATTGCTGAACTATGAAAACATACGAAAATATGTGGGCGAGTGATTGAAAATTTTAGTTCTCGTATGACTGGTTGTAGGCGTGCTCACGGTGGACATTTAAATGATGCTATTTTTCATTTTTCGCATATAACTATTAAGAGCCGTATTTTGAATAAAAATAGTGAAACCTGAAGGAAGCGAAATTTTTAAATGTTTTATTTTACATCAACATCTAGGCGCCTCTTTTGGAAGACCCTTTATATACAAAATCTCAAATCTAATAAATTTAAAAAAAATATATATTTTTTAGCGATTTTTTCTATATTGAAAATTTTGGTGAAACATCTTCGGTTATTTTCAAAATTTTTATAAATTGTTTGTCTTTAAATTTTTGGGATGACACATATTGAAAAAAGGTTGTGGTAAAAAATTCTCTTTTTATTGTTACACATTTTTGAGAAAAACTTTATTAAATTCATTCCAGAGCTGAAACAATTAATTATTTTAATAATACAAAAAATTTATTTAGAGATTTATTCTATCTTGAAAATTTTGGTGAAATAGTTCCAGTTTTTTTTTAATTTTTTATAAAGTTTTTGTTTTAACTTTTTGGAATAAAATATACTGGAAAAATGGTTTTGGGAAGAAATAAGCTATTTGTTGTTAAATATTTTGAAAAAAAGTGTAATAAATTTATTCCGGAATTCAAACTCAGTTGCCAGATCGAGATTTGTGAGCTCACTACGATAATCTGTGAGCGAGTCCTAGAAAATATTAACAAAATTGAAGAAACCTGAAATAATCTAAAATTTAGCATCTTTTGGAGGACCCTTTATATTTTATTTTACTAGTAGTTTTACTGTCACTACTATCCCGTTAATCCAGTGCTAATGAAATTTTGTTGTCTTATTGCATGCATTATGGGATGTTTTATTTATAAGTTTGTGGTGTCTTGGTAAGCAACTAGGTCTACATGCAAGGGCAACACCATCGTCCGAAGACTTGACACTACTTATATTTTCCCATCGATTACAGTATCTGGGATTACCGCGAAAAACCGATCTGTCATTGTTCTTATACAATTCTCTACTTCTTCCTCTTTTTCCTGACGCTGCCGAATAAAGTAGATTTATCCTTAAGAAGTAATTCCCAGAAATTGAAAGTTTACTCGAATCCGCTAAGTGCCGCTAGAGCCTAGATATTTGTAAAAGCTGATTTTAAGATCCGATTCAATTCAACTTAAGTTGGGTACCTAAGAAGTGATGCTTTTGAAATGAAATGAAGTAATGTTTCAGGAAATGAACCCAGAGTCCAGATATTAAAATTAACATTTACGGTTCGAAATTGAGCCTGCATTTACGCATTACTATGTACTTATTGCTACGAATAAAGATCTAGCGGCTTCGTTGGCTCATGTCGTCCGAATGGATACAAACGTTCTGGCTCTGAAAGTATTCGATGCGGTACCAGCTGGTCGTAGCAGAGGAAGAGGAAAGCCTCCTCCGCGTTGGAAAGATCAGGTGGAGAAGGACTTGGCTTCACTTGGTGTGTTCAACTGGCGCCGTTTAGCTCGAGGAAACGGTTATCGCGCCAATCAAGAAACTCCGAGTACTATAAATCTTTACTCTCATGATCAGTTATATAACGACTGCTACATAAAATTTATTTATTTTTACAGAATATGGAAAACAAAAAGTGTAGTATATCCTAAAGCATTAGAGCAAACTACTTTACCTTAACAGCAGAGCAGCTCGGTATTTGCTAGGAATATATTATACATAATAAAAAATTAAAAGAAAAGCAATTTTAATTTATTGTAATAGAAAAAAATAAGCAATTAAATTTTAATAGCAAAAATTAAAGTTTTTTTTATTTAAACGTTATTTTGTATTCTATTTATACTTTTAATTCATAGAATACCTTTTTCAAAAAATTGAGTTCATTTAAAAAGTATTGGTTTGATACGATTTTTTGATTTTAAAAGTGTGATTTAAGTATTAAAGGTATATTCCCTGTAAAATCTCCTTTCTAGTAGTCAAATTTAACAGTTTATAGCCAGCTCAAAGATGAACTGGATCGCTGTTTTCCTTTTCAACCTTAAAAAGACACGCAAACGGTAACATGAAGGTAGAGGCCCGTTGATTTGGGTGTGATTGAAAACTTTTTCTAGTTAAATTTTTTATTTCATCTTTTATTAAAAAAATTTTTAAGTCCTGACGAATTTTTGCATTCGTCACGCACCTCGGAGCGTTTACTAGGGTATGTAGGGTCTTGGACTAGAAACGTGGCAGAATTTCCAGACACCACATCGATTGTTGTTATCATTGAAGCTTTTGCGATGAAATCCTAGTAAGATTTAAGCGCGAAAGTCAAATCCAATGTATGAATTCGAGTCCATTGCGATATAAAGTTGGAAATCCGTAGCTTGGGCTAAGCTCGGCTACTTCAAGTGTGGCGCTCAAACTAATTTTTTTCCAATACATGATTTTTTTTATAATCGTTAGATTGTGAGGCACAGAAGCTCAAACTTCGTACTATATTCGGTACTTTGAGTGATACTTACCAAAAGCATTTCAATAACAAGTTGTGTTGGTCTACGGACAACACGAAAATAGTGCAGTGAATGGAATCCAGTGCTCCAGAACGGAAAGTGACAGAGGAAAGAGGGAACCTCCTCTATGTCGGACACACAATGGACAAATGTGTCTTCTCATGGCGTTACAGTATAGTGTTGGCACCAGTTTGCAGCAACAACAGAATCTAAAGAAAGTCACACTTAAGTCAAGCCCTCCTGCTACGCCCCTGACGATTAATACAGTTTAACTATTCGTTTAAATATTGTATTATATTTAATTTTTTTCTCACTGACGTCGACGATCTTTGACAGCAAACTAATAATTACGCATATAACTGGAACATAATTGCGATTGGCAGGCAAACGCTACCGCCTTGCACGAGCTACTTACAAACATAAGTATGTATGTCGATATGTCTTTGCATTGGCTAGCGCATAGAACTGAAACATGAAAACTTAATTGTGTGGCGAGATTAGCAGTTGCTATGTTTAGATACTATGAAAGCGCGAACGACTAAGCACGCGCATATGGCATACAAATATACATACAAATAACTTAACATATATACCTGTAAACATGCTACATAAGAATGCATAGATATAGTCAAATTACTTGTATATCCGTACATGAATACTTAAGTGGTAACTATGCACGCTTGCAGCCAGACACAGTCGTGACGGATATTGGAAGGAGCGAGCAGGAATCAGAGTAGAGCACAAAGTTTAGCAGCTGTTTGAAAAACAAAGTATTCGAACATGAATTGCTAAAATCGCTGGCAGTGTTGTTTAGCAAGAACAGTAGTTCCCTAGAAGCTATAGAGTAGCTAGGGATGTGTTTATAGCTAAACCGGGAAAAAGCAGTCGCTTGTATACCAGGGACTATAGGCCTATTAGTCTCACAATCATTCGCACATGAAGGGGAAGCCCACTGAAACAGTTCTTCACAGAGTGGTGCTACAGATAGAGAAAGCCCTGCACTGTAGAGAATATGCGATGGCAGTTTTCCTTGACATATCTGGATCCTTGAACTAAGTATGTGTGGAAGCTTTGATAGGGGGCCTGATGTGAAACCTGATATTCATCACTAGATTGACAGCCATGGGTGAGTGGGGGTCCAGTTCAATCTCGAAAAAGGCTCCTGCTCAGGGGGGAGTGCTCTCCCTTCTTCTATGGAATCTAATGATAAATCAGATACTCGTCAAACTTAGAAATAGCGGACCGAAACTGACAGCATATACTCACAAGGGTGCTTAAAGAGAAGTATTGGAATGACTGGAAGTAAATCCAGACAAGATAGACTTAGTACTCTTCTCAAGGAAGTACAATATTTCAAACTGGTAACCTCAGAGGTTGGAAGGAGTTGTCCTGACACTAAAAACATCCTGTAAATACCTAGGCATTGTTGTGGTTAGTAAACTGCGATGGATATTAAATGTGAAAGAAAGAGCAAAGGAAGCCTCTAATATCTTGTACGCCTGCAGAAGAATGCTCGGTAAGACTTGCGACTCAGTAGACCAATACCAAACTGGCGCTATGAGCACAGCGGCTATAGATAGAATTCTCAACTGGCATCTAGTCAAAGTAGTAGTAAGAAACTCAGCCAAAAAAAATCTGCTCTAAGTTTGAAGATATTAGGACAATTCTAACAGAGGCTTTCTAGTCACAGCAATACTCTGGATTCAAACCGAAGGACAGACGAAGTAGTTCCACGAGTAAAATTTGGCGAAAAGCCTAGTGTCATTAAAAAGAAAAATAGATGGCAGAAAGGTCTAGAACCCACATGCCATTCATACAATTTCTTTACAGATGGGTCCAAAATGGCGGAAGGAGAGGAACGCCTGTTTTTTGTCCACAATTTGATCTACAAAAATCTTTCAGACTCCCTAATTACTGTAGTATATTTCAAGCATCCGATGTTGAATGTGAACCACACCTAAACGTCAAGTTTTTTTCTGCATTTCATTTGACATTTTTCAATTTCAGACTAATTCAATTTGAACCATGGAAAGATACACAATCGAGCAACGCGTTAAAGTGGTGGCAGGGAATGGCAACAGTGAATAACCAATTTTCGAAGAAAATCATCTTCAGTGATGAGGCACATTTTCACCTCAGTGGATTCGTCAACAAGCAGAATTGCTAGATGTCAATTGGACTTATTTCTTTGGGGTTATTTGAAAGAAAAGGTGTACGTCGATAAGCCAGTAACAATTCAAGAGCTAAAGGATGAGATAATTCGGCATATTAACGGCATAGAACCTCAATTATGCCTCAGTGTCATCGAAAATTTGGACCATCGGATGGAGGTGTGCCGCAGAGGCCTCGGCGGCCATTTGGCCAATATTTTGTTCCATACATAGTTGAGCCACACCAATATTATCATAACAAAAATAAATGACAATAATTTCTTAAAAAAATTGTATTTTATTCAAAATCAACACCGGCCGTTGAAACTTAACCACCCTTTATAAAAATGAATGTTTGTCTGTATGTCATCGATGAACTCAAAAACTGCTGGACCCATTATTATAAAAATTGGTATTTATATGTATTTTTCCACGGAGAAGATTTGTAGAACATGCTCATTGATGCCACTCGCCATCAGGTGGCGCTGCAGAGTAACAACTTCTGCCCCGTTCAACCGATTGTCATAAAAATTAGTATGACCATGTATTTTTACACAGAGGAAATTTTGATTGAAGACATATGGTTGACAATTGCTAATAAGGCACTGGTGCAACTGGGAATGTCTGCTCCAAGCCGACCTGCAAACAACCTTTTCGATCGTGATTTGCAACGAGAAACACACTATGATTCTGACGAACTGGGGACATTCGTTAGAACAAATCAGCCGCAGTTGATTCCAAAATAACGCATTGCGTTTGACAGATTTATGCGTGCAATCACAGAACAAAGCGGTGGACTATTTTCAAAGATGCGCCCAGTGGTACAGGCAAGACTTTTCTTCTTTCACTAATTTTGACAACCATACGATCACAAAATAATATTGCACTGGCTATTACATCATCTGGAATTGCGGCAACTCTTTTGGATGGTGGCTGAACAGCGCATTCAGCATTGAAACTGCCGTTGAATTTGCAAAACACTGAGGCACCAACAAGCAACATCAGCAAAAACTTGGGAATGGGAAAAGTACTTGAAACATGCCAAATTATCATATGGGATAAATGTACAATGTTTCACAAGAAAGCATTGGAAGCGCTTGTTCGTACACTGCGAGATTTGAGAGGAAACAGACGGATCTTCGGTGGCGCACTAATTTTATTGTTTGGTGATTTTCGACAAACACTGCCCATTATACCACGTTCAACACCCGCTGATGAATCTAATGCATGTCTTAAATCATCAGTTCGATGGCGTCATTTTCAGAAATTGACTTTGAATAGTATGAAATTTGAAATTTAACAAAACAATAATAGGATATTGGAAATGGGCGAATGGAAATTGGTGAATCTACACAATGTATCACCCTGCCAGCAAACTTCTGTAAGATCACAGAAAGCATCGACGAATCGGAGCAACAAGTTTTACCCAAACATTGCACAAAACTACAAAAACCATCAGTGGCTCAGTACGCGTGCTATATTGGCAGCCAAAAACATCGATGTCAATACCATCAACTTCACCATTCAGTATGGAATACCCAGTGAAACGACAACCATATAAGCCCATCGATACTGTGGAGAATCAAGACGAGGTTATCAACTATCCAACTGAATTCTTAAATTCGCTTGATTTGCCAGGCATGCCAGGCATGCCGCCGCATCTTCTTACATTGAAAATATGCGTACCCATCATTCTTCTTCGAAACATAAATCCACCACGACTTTGCAACGAAACCAGACTCTCAGTCAAGAAAATGATGAGCAATGTTATCGAGGCAACAATTTTGATTGGAAAACTCAAAGGTGAAGACTTACTGTTGCCACGTATCCCAATGATCCCGACAGATATGCCATTCGAATTCAAACGTTTACAGTTCCCGGATGCTTCTCACATGGACAGGTCTATGTGGCTTGCTCACGTGTCGGAAAACCTTCTGATTTATTCGTCTACGCACCAGATGGAAAAACAAGAAATATTGTGTATGCCATAGCACTTCAATAAACATCGAATTGAAACTAAACCTTGTAATGTCACATTTTTTCGAAATAAACAAAATCAATAAAATGGTTTAGAATGAATTTAATATTTGTGTACTGATTTTTTTTAGAGTTATTTTTCTTAAATTTATTTTAGTTGTTGGCGTAGCAACGAGCGCCGGGTACAGCTAGTATTAAATAAAAAACAAAATGGTGTCTAAATTTATTGGCCATAGAACAAATTTAGCGGGTAAGATCAAATAAACTAAATTTTTTTTATGGACCATCCTAATGTACATACATATGCATGCAGTGTTTGGCAAACAAATAAGTATGAAATGCATGCAAAGTGCTATAAAAATTAAGAAAATAATTAATTTGACGATCACCATCGCCGCTTAACATTTGCACAATATTTAACATAATTAATCAGCTGAGAATGGGAAGGTGGCTGTGGTTTTGAAAATTAGTTTGCGGTTAGTTTTAAAATCCCCGCCGTCAAGAGCTTAGAATGAAGGTGTACTGTGATATTTTTTATTCGGTTATAAATGAATTGGCCTAACAGAAACTTGTTCAATAGTTGGGCTATTTCAAGCCGTAAAACTTTCTGGTTTGCTATGACTGAGTCCATCAACAAAGGAATCGTCCATTCAAAAATAAAAGAAAATTGTATTTTCACGTTTGTATCTATGTGAGAAAAAGAGAGAACGTCACAGTGGAGAATGAAGTTTTCTGAAATGATGATGCATGCCATAAAATCACTTTGCACTGGTAATTCTAAGCCGTTAGGTTAGGTGAGATAGTGATGGTTGCCCAGAGAGTGGGTCCACTTGGACGAAAGAAGTTTGGTTCATCCTTTGTGATACCATTGCAAGAGGGGAAAAAGAGGTGAAGGAAAAAGGGACGGAAGGGAAAGGTATGGGGAGGGTTGCGTGTTTGTGGACTATGAACGGTGACTAGTTTGCGGTTGTGTTAACCTCTTTATGCTGCTGATGAAGTTCATCAGCGTTTTGTTTTCAATACCTGCTATGTCAGAAGGCGCAGAAAGGAAGTGCGAACCAAGATGCTTGAATCTTAGTCCTGCGAGAGCTTGGCAGCTGAGGAGCAGGTGCTGAGATGATTCCCCACCTCATCCTCAATACAGCTGACGCAAAAGAGGACTCGAAGTAATTCCGAGTCTCACGGCATGTGTACCCCGCGGGCAGTGCCCCGTGAGGATGCCCACGAAATTTGGAAGATGAGTCTTCGTCATCCTCAGCATATCCCCCGAACGCCGCCTATCCAAACGAGGCCAGAAGGACTTCGCTACCTTACACGTTCGTGTACTTGCCCAGCGCTCGCTGACTTGGTGCAAAGCCCATCCTTCCAGGAGTAGAGCGCATATTGTCAATGGGATCCCGATCCTCTCCTTTCGAGGGCACACTACCTCACAGGTCCCTTGTCTGGCCAGCTTGTCGGTTTCGCAGTTTCCAGCAATGTCACTGTGACCAGGTACCCAAATTATCTTTGTATCGAAGAATTCTAATGCAATCGAAAGAGAGACCAGGCATTCCCTGACCAGTTTCGAATGCACCATAATAGAGCCAAGGGCCCTAATTGCCGCTTGGTTATCGGAGTAAATATTTACCTTCTTAACAGTTATTACGCAAGTAAGTAACCAGTCAGCTGCTTCTCCAATTGCGGCCGCCTCTGCTTGGAACACACTGCAGTGATCCGGTAGCCTGAATTTGAGTTTGATGGATGCAGAATACTCCCCCTCCAACCCTACTGTCCAGCTTCGAGCCATTCGTGAACAGGTTAACTAGGCCCTGTCCCCAAGTGTTGCCTCCGATCCACTCCTGCCTTGGTGGAATATGGGTGGAGACGAGTCTGCCTTTAATTTTTAATACTAATACAAATGCCTCATAAACTTATTAGAATTTACGAGAAGTGAAATTGTGATTGACATCCGTAAGATATCGCATGCAAATTGTATCGGTTATGTTCTCTTTTAAAAAGTAAAAATAAAATCTTCTGGCCATTATTGATAGTTCATAGTTTTATGTTGAGCTTCTGCTCATATTTTTGGTGGGTGTCTGACGTGTTATGCTCCAATAGGAGCTAGAGGAAAAAGATAATAAAATCTTATCGCTTCTCTACAAATGAGAAGCTTTGTCGCATCTGAATGCCAGGTTGTTATAAGAAAATGTATAGTGGCTTAGAACTGCTCAGAGGAGGCAGTGCGTGGTAAGTATCTGAAGCTGTAGCCTACAATTGTTATTAATATCAGGTCAGTCCATAAGTTCGTGCGTTTTTTAAAGGTGGTTTTACAATTAATAAAAAAGATGTTTAAAGTATTTATTAATCAATAATATATTTTCATTCATTATTTACAATGTCTTCCCAACGTTTAGGCAAATTTTTAATTCGCTGCGCAAAAAAATTTTTTTCCTTGGAGCCAAAATACGCTTCGATATCCCTTTTTATAACTTCTTTTGAGGAGCAGTTCTTGTTGCTCATATGGGATTGAAGTCCACGGAAAAGGTGATAATCACAAGGTGCAATATCCGGAGAGTATGGTGTATGTTGCAATAGTTCCCATCCGAGCTCGTTCAGCTTGCCTATTGTTTGCCTTGTGGTATGAGGTCTTGCGTTGTCGTGGTGAAACAAAACTTTGCGTATATTCACTAAAGACGGTCGATTTTTGTTAAGTGCCTCATTCAGGTTTGATAGCTGATGGGAATAATAACACAGGCCAACAACCAAAAAACTTTTTCTATAATTTTAACTAATTACTTTGTAATTTGGTGTCCTGATTACGAAAAAATTTATTAAAAAGTTATATCACCCATCAATTTTTCACATTTTACAATTAAGTAAAAATAAAGTTTATGTACCAAAATGTATCGGATATATTTCACAGTCCTGCGAGGTACAGTTTCTAAAACGGCTATGGGTGTTTCTTGAAGGTTTTTTTATGCTGAAAACGAATATGACCTTGAAAATGCTCCAGCACGTCAGGATTTTTGGCAATTTTAGGTTAAATAGTCAAAAAATGCAGATTTTGTCCATTTTTTGAATTTTTTTTTGAGCAAGGTAAAGTTTTTTTTTTAATTTTCCACAACGGCATCGCAAAGTACTAGTCTTCAGCTTTAAAATCCATTTTTAAAAATATATTTACGATTAATATAAACAAAGTTATACTATTTTGAATTCGCCCTTTACAGGGGCGTTAGAGAGTTAGAAAGGTTGAATTTGCATATATAAAAGTATCCAATTCAAAATAGAATAACTTTTTCAGCATAAAAAACCCTTCAGGAAACACGCATAGCCGTTTTAGAAGCTGTAAAAAAGCGAGATTTTGCAGACCTGTGTAATCAGCAGTTATCGTCTGGTTTGCTTTCAGAAGTTCATAATAAGCAATACCGGCCATATCCCACCAAATAGACAGGAGAATCTTCTTGGGGTGAAGGCCATCTCTAGGGGTCGGTTCTGGTGTTTCATCTGTATCTAGCCATTGGCGTTTGCGAACAGGATTATTGTAAAGGACCCATTTTTATCACCAGTAAAGATACGGTTCAAAAAACTTTCATTTTCAAGTTTTTAAAGCAAACAAAATGTCTTTAATTCAAAATTCGGAATACTATATAGAAGCTGGTTGGCGATATTTGTGTTGCACGTGTGTAGCTTGGTTCTGGTAGTCCTGTATGTTAAATTTGCAAACAACAAAGGGTTCACCTTCGATATCGTTGTGAGGCGCAACACAATTGTAAGGCAGGCAAAAAAGCGGTAAAATTCAAAACTTTATTTAAGATGTTTGTTGCAATTTTAAAAGCAGCTTCATAATGCCTTATCATAGAAGTTTTGGTCCTTATTGGTGAAAAACTCTAGTAATCGATTTTCACAATCTTCTCTCGATACAAAATTTCTTATCACTCAGGAAGTTTTGCAATGAGAGAAAAATGTGGTAAGCGCATGGTGTATGTATTAAAACTTCCCAACCAAGTTCTTGGAGTCACTACAGACGTGTGTGGCCGTACGTTGTCCTGGTGGAACACAACACCCCTAACCCCTTCTGTTCGCCAAGTCTGACCGTTTCTGGTCAATCAGTAGCTTCGAACGGTTCGTTGTTGACAGTAGAGATCTGTTTGGCCATACGGAAGCAACTCATAATAAATGATTCCTTACAAGTCCCACTAAATACACAGGGCAGATGAGTTTTATGAGAAACCTTTCATGGTAGAAATGTATTCGTTGGTTTGCCATCGCATGATAGGGAGCGCTCGCTTTACAGAAAAAATGATTGCTTTTAGGGGAATACTACTGTGGGCAAAAAGTAAGGTGAATTTATTTGTCAAACTTCGCGGGATTAAAATTTCGCTCTAGTTACTTTTTTCATGAGTTGGCAGCACTATTAATAACATCTGGGCCAACTTTCATGTGAATGTCAATATCAGTAATATATTTACGCTTGTGTTTACCAAACGACCAAGAGTGCATTTTTCGATTTTTACAATGTCTGATTTGATTGAGCAGAGAAGTGCCATAAAATTTTGTTTGCGGAATGAAATTTCGGCTGCGGAAACGTTTAGCATGTTGCAGAAGGCATTTGGTGATTCAACTATGTCGCAAAAAAATGTTTATAAGTGGTACAAAGACTTCAAAGAGGGTCGAGAACGTGTTGATGACGTCAACAGATGACCAACACGTCAATAAAGTGAAGGAGTTAGTGCTCAAAAATCGTCGGTTGACTGTTAAAGACCTTACTGATATGATCGGAATATCAGAAGAATCTGTGAAAACCATTTTGAAAGACCATTTGGGCCTACGAAAAGTCAAATCTCGTTTGGTACCGAAAACTCTCAGTTTCTTGGAAAAAAGTCGTCGCGTTGATGTGTGTGACACAATGCTTTCAGACTATCAGGACAAGCTCAAATGCATCATTACGGGAGATGAGACTTGGGTTTATACTTACGACCCTGAAACAACCGACCAATCAAGCGAATATCGTGCTAAAGGCGAGGCCAGACCGAAAAGAGCACGTCAAAGTCGTTCAAAAATAAAGGTCATGATGACAGTTTTTTTCGATTTTCGTGGTGTGGTGCACTATGAATTCCTTCCACCTGGCCAAACTGTTAATATGGAATATTATTAGAGCGTTATGCGTCGTTTACGTGAAGCAATTCGTCTAAAAATACCAGAATTATGGGCCAACAACTCTTGGTTTTTGCATCACGATAATGCACCGTCTCACACTGCACTCGTTCTTCGTGACCATTTCGCCGAAAATTCCATGCATATCCTTCCGCAACCACCGTATTCGCCTGATTTGGCTCCGTGTGACTTCTGGCTATTCCTAAAACTCAAGAGACCACTCCGGGGAACGCGTTTCGAGTCGATTGAGGAGATAAAAGCTGAATCGAAGAAGGTGCTGATGGCTATACCAGAAATGGACTATTTGGCATGTTTCGGGGATTGAAAAAATCGTTGGCATAAGTGTATTTCATCGAGAGGGGATTATTTTGAAGGGGATGAAATTGATTTACAAGAATAAAAAAAGATTTTTCATTTAACAACCAAATTCACCTTACTTTTTGCCCACAGTAAGGTTATTACAGTGCACACAGTAAGTTATTATTTATGCAAGTCGGCATAAATTTAAATAGACATACATTTTTGTTTTCTTAGAAGTAGAACTGATTTAAAAAGTTTTACGAGCGCGAGTTTCATCCAAAAGAAAGTCGCAGAACAAATTTGGTGCATCATTTGAATTTTTGAAATCTGACTTCCGATTTGTAATCAGTAACCTCATCAGCTATATCATACCAAGTTTTGTTGACCCAGGACTATTGGGCTATTTTTCTTTTTAATGGTCTTTCAGACCCTATATTAAGAATGTTTAAAGGAAATAATAAAAAAAGAAGAAAATAAAGGTTGAAAAAAAAATTTAAAAATATAGTACTGGTATATCTTCAATGTAATAAAATTAAAACACTAAAAAAAATTATTAAAAAACAAAAAACTTAAATGCTCGCATTTTAAATGGCTTACATCTGTTGGCTGCTAATAAGAAACGTTAATTTTTGAGAATTTTATTCCTTGGAAGTGTTACTCATTTTGTCCATACAACGCATGCACATTTATTGTTTTTTTTTTTTGGAAAAAATGCGCAATGTCATCATAAGTATACTTTTATATATATATTTATATATATACATATAAAGGGTGGCTAAATTTTAAAGGCCGATGTTAAATGTAAACCACACCTAAACAACAATTTTTTTTCTGCATTTCGTTTAACATTTTTCAATTTCAGACTAACTCAATTTGAACCATGGAAAGATACACAATCGAGCAACGCATTAAAGCTATTCAGGCTTATTATGAAAACGGGCGTTCAAATCAAAATGCATATCGCGCACTTCATCTTCAGTGATGAGGCACATTTTCACCTCAGATTCGTCAATAAGCAGAATTGCCGCATTTGGGCGAATGATAATCCAAGAGTGATTGCCGAAAAACCAATGCACCCACAAAGAGTGACTGTTTGTTGCGGTTTATGGGCCGGTGGCATCATTGGGCCGTATTTTTTCCAAAATGAGGTCGGTCAGGCAGTTACTGTGAATAGTGTTCGCTATCGTGAGATGATAACGAACTTTTTATGGCCCGAATTGGAAAATATGGATGTGGACGATATGGGGTTTCAACAGGATGGTGCCACTTGTCACACAGCTAACGAAACAATGGCTCTTTCGCGCGAAAAATTTGATGGCCGAATAATCTCACGCCGCGGTGATGTCAATTGTCATGTGATTTGACACCGTTGGACTTCTTTCTTTGGGGTTATTTGAAAAAAAAAGCTGTACGTCGATAAGCCAGCAGCAATTCAAGAGCTAAAGGATGAGATAATTCGGCACATTAACGGCATAGAGCTTCAATGATGCCTCAGCGTCATCGAAAATTTGGACTATCGGATGGAGGTGTGCCGCCGAGGCCGCGGCGGCCATCTGGCCGATATTTTGTTCCATATGTAAGTTAGCCATATCAGTATTATCATTATAAAGAGAAATGACAACAATTTCCTAAAAAAATTGTATTTTATTCAAAATCAACACCGGTCCTTGAAACTTAACCACCCTTTATAATATTCTTTAAATCCTGGTGGAGTGTAGCACTAAAATATAAACAAATTATCAAAAATCAACGAGAATTTGAGACACTTCAAATTCGCAATTTATATATATATTATATTAAAATTAAATAGGCTATAAAATTGCCGCCGTAGCCAAATGGGTTGGTGCACGACTACCATACGGGAGTGTGTAGGCGCGGATCTCTTTGCCTGAAACAGCAAAATGATAGAAAAAGTTTTTTTCTAATAGCGGTCGCTCCTTGGCAGGCAATGGCAAATCTCGCGTATATTTCTGCCATGAAAAAGCTACTCATAAAAATATATGCCGTTCGGAGTCGACTTAAACCGGTAGGCCCCTCCATTTATGGAACAACATAAAGATGCACGCCTCAAATAGGAGGAGGAGCTCTGGCAAACACCTAACAGAAGTGAACCAATTATTTATTTTTAAAGTTTGAAATTTTGTTGCAAATTCTCGAAGTTTTAAAAATCTTGTAAAAAATTTTAAATATTTTAAACACTTATATGGTATTTGTTGTAGAAGGAACTATATTGTTATAAAAAATGAACGAAAATTAAAAAGCAAAAGAAAAGATGTCAAGTGCGATCAAAATATCGCGTTTCTAATTAACTATCGATGGGTGTAAGTAGTTGGAAATTTTCGTGCGCAAATTATAAAGAGAATACAGAAATGATATTCACCTAATCATAATGATCATAAAATGCGGTTAATTGTGAGTCAGAAAACATTGGTCACCATTTAAACTAGTAATTCATTAGTAGTTAAAGAGGTTGTGATAATTATTAATGTTCATTTGTGTAGTTTCTCAGAAAATGAACAGGTCATAACAAAAGACACGTTTTTTCAATAGAATAAAGGCAAACACTTAAGGATATCCTGATGAATAAAAAAAAATTATTTTTACTAAAAAGAGTTTAACGTATACAAGACTACTTTTAGAACCAATTCAATTTCTGTTTGAACATGAATTTTGCACCTCCATATCCGATGCCCATGGTGCATAGGCTGGTAGATTTTCCAAAAAAATGTGAGTATCACTTGGATCACTGGTTTCCATTCGGGCTTACACTCATGTTTTTTTTTTGTCTACAATTTCAATTAGCTCGAGAAAGGTGAAGTATTTCGATAAGTTACAAACTGAATGAAGTCCTGGTAAGCTACACCTATAAGATAACGAGATAATCAATAATAGGAGGCCGCCTCTAACCAAAGCAAACTTTTCTAGTTCCATCCATTGTATGATAGTACCATTAAAATAAAAAAGGAGCCGCTGTCTCTAAATGGGATGGTGCGTGACCACCAATCTGAAGTGCAGAGGCCTGAAATCTCGGGCACGAAGCACCAATTGATGGGAATAAAATTTTCCAATAACGGTCACTCATAAATAGACAATGTCAAGACGCACTCCACTTAGAGGAAGAGCTCGGCCAATTACCCCAAAAGAGGGTAAGCGAAAATTGTATATGTATATATTGTATTTGGAAAGAAAGGGTCCGGGGAATTATTCGAATTCACCAATCGAATTAGATTCACTCCGCCTAGGTTGGTGAGTCTTTGTCTGGTGAGAGCTGCAGGTAGTCGGAAAAGGCAGTTTCTTACAGAAGTCTGCTCTACCAGTTTTCCTGCCCAACTTCGAATCATCCTTAAAGAAGTTCACTGGACAATCAAGCAGTAGTCACTTACATGTCTACTCGGCAACAACCAAGGCGAAAAGAATTCAGGAGCTGTGGCCAACATCAGACCGTTATTCGGTTCTCAGCGAATTCGAAAGAATCAGCTGACTTCTTGACGTCACTTAGGAGGTGAACCGGTTTGCATATGACAAAACTGAGATTGCATTGGTGGTATACGAAAAATCTTCTACTCAGCCGCCATTCATGTTACTTCGTTGCCGTCTGAAGAACGACTGATTGGACGTTCTTAAGAGTACATGCGAAATGAGCAAGCTGAAGCTTGCTACCGATTTCCTGATGACCTGGCAGTCAAAGTTACATTCTCAATTTTGTAATATATCATCCTTGGACACAGCGGACATCATTCTTTGTCTAATAGTAGTATAAAAAACACATAGGTTGGAAATTCCCGGGCTTAACAAAAAAAAACACGTTTTCTTCGATCAAAATTATCTTTATTCATCAACGTAATTTCCATCAAGAACAACGCAATCATTCCAGCGCTGCTCAAATATTTCTATACCACTTTTGCAGAACGATTTAGCTTTTGCCTCAAAATAGACATCAGCTTCAGCGATAACCTCTTCATCCGAGTGAAATTTCCTGCCGGCGAGCATTGTTTTAGGACTGCGACTGGGTGTCAAATCTGGATGTCGCAACAAGCAGAAGTTCAAAAGTTCAACTCAGTTCGTTTTCAAATGAAAAAAATTTTCTTTCCAAAACAATGCAGTTCTATTATTGGTGAACTGATGATTAGATGTATTGCTTACTACAGTGGCGAGCATAACTAAGTGCAGGACATTTTTTTACAGTGTTTCTCGAGTTAGAATTATTTTTATTGTTTTTTTTTGTAATATTTTTCATGCTTTACCCAAAACCACACAAAAAAAAATTTCAAACTTTACACAAAATTTTAAAAAATTCAACACATTTTGTTCCAAATTTTGAACGTTTTCATCAGAATTTTTAGAAAAATTTCGCGTACGCAGTAAATGGGTCATGAAATTTTAGTAAAATCAGTGTAAATTTTAGGGGCTGAAAAAGGTCTTCTTAAATTTTTTCTATATATTTATTTTGATTTTATAAGACCGCCTACAAAAAAATTAAAATTAAATAAAAGTTAAATTTCACTTGTTACATGAAAAACAGCGCAAGAGCTGTTATCGTCAACGTGGAAATTTTTGCGAAAGGATTTAGGTGTAAAGCCTTTCAAAATACAGCTGGTGCAAGAATTGAAGCCGAACGACCTACCACAACGCAGAATTTTTGGTGAATGGGCTCTTGGAAAGTTGGCCGAAGATCCACTTTTTATTGAAAAATTGTGTTCAGTGACGAAGCTCATTTTTGGATCAATGGGTACGTAAATGAGCAGAGTTGTCGATTTCGGAGTGAAGATCAGCCAGAAGAATTGCAAGAGCTACCAATGTATCCAGAAAAGGTCACAGTTTGGTGCGGTTTATGGGCGGGAGGTATCATTGGACCGTAACTGTGAATGGTGAGCGCTACCGTGAAATGATATCCAACTTTTTTTTGCCCAAAATACAAGAGCTCGACTTGCGTGAAATCTGGTTTCAGCAAGACGGTGCCACATGCCACACAGCACGCGTAACAATGGACTTGTTGAGAGGCAAGTTCGGTGAACATTTTATTTCACGTTCGGGACCTGTCAATTGACCACCCAGATCGTGCGATATAACGTGTGTTTTTTTGAAAAACTTTCCTATAGCTCTTAAAAAATCACCCTTTACATACATTGGGGAAAAATAAATCCATTATTTTTGGGGAAACATTTTGCTACGACTACTAACATGCAGGTCAACTCTGCATCTGTAATTTTATCGATATTTTCGACTTTATCTACATTTTCTTTAAGACCAAAAATTACTCAACCGAATCGAGGAAGCCAACACCATTCACAATTTCAACGACCTGCCTTTAGCAAAGAAAAACTGTAAAATGTCCTAAATTTTCACTTTGTTGACTTCCATTCGTAACTCCCTGTAACTCACAATTGAATGGAAAAACAAAAAACAGCAATCGATTTTTTTTTTAGTATTAAATGCCAAACTTTGAATTGTTTGATCGATACTTTACGAGATACCGACCACTACAGCTATTTACTGAGAAAATAAAGCAAAAGCAATTTTAATTCGAATTTTCGTTTCAGCACTCAGTTATGCTCACCAATGCAAATTTCAAGAAATTTTCGACCTTATCTCACCAGCCCTGTATTCGGTAACTTATGTATGGGTTAGGGCACACAGAAAAATTCATTAAAAAATCAATTAACAATTTTTCATTGAATTAAAGCGAATCACACGAACTGACGTAAATTAGTTCGCGCAAAAATGCGGGTGTTGGTCGCATTGAATAGCTGGCGGGCAATTAAATTAACCGAACTAATTTCAATAGTTTTGCATTATGTTTAAACTATGAAGCAGTGAACACTAAGCTAGAATGGCATTTCCTTTCTTCTTTGACCCAACGTGGTTTCGGACATACCAGCCATTAAAATAGGTAACAGTTAGGTATGTTAAAATATTGTTTTTGTTTAATGGTACTGCTGTTAAGTTATTTCATTTTTTTCTGCTTGGTGAGCGTCAATCATTGACAGCGCTGATAACCTTGTAGCCAAGCATATAGTTTTAAAGACAATTGCAAGCATTTGGAAATCCACGTACGTAAGGTGAAGTAGAGCGATTGCCTTTGTTGTTTTGTAAAGTTTGGTTTTTGTATGCAGTTCATTTGCCTGCCTGGTGACCACCCGCCCAGTCGTTGATAGTTGCTCTTGCTGTCACCTCCGCCGCTGTCAACGAACTCCACGCTGCCCGTTTGCCTGCTCGTTTTGTGACATATCGAGATTAGCGCGATTTTGAAATGGCTAATGGACTTGTCAATTCTTGTTGCGACTATTGTCATTGCCATTGACTTTTGCGAACTGTAATGTTGAAAGTGTCAATTTGCCACGGCAATGAAAATTCAGCGCCTCAAAATGCTAGCAATGACCGCAAATGCCAATAGTGGTGTAAAGACACTTGTATCATAAGCAACAACAAACAGCAGTAACAAAAAACATCAGCACCATGCACCCCTAATATTTATCTACTTGTGAGTATTGTAAACAAATTTGTCGTACAATCGCCTTAGAGCCTTACAATAACATTTGCACACACATACACACGCACATGCATAGGTAACTGTGGGGTATTCGTGTTGAAAAGGCTTATTCACTTGAAAGACGCCTGCAGCCATGAAATCGATAAGCAAATGAACGCTTTAGTGGCCAGTACCAACCAACCAGTTTTAGGTATCGCCAACAGTTGATTGGCTACTCGAGCATGTAATACAATTTCATAACAATTAAATATTTATTGAAGTAATGTTTAAGATAAACCAAGGCAATGGCGGCTTTTACAGAACCTTTCTTTTTTTGCAGCTGGTCTAAGCTGACTGTGCGACTCACAGTGGTCCAGAATGCAAAAAAGCTGGTCAAACTAAGAATGTGTTTTTGGAAATTCAAAATGCTCTGTATACTCTGTACACTTTCGCTTCACAAGTCTTATAAAACGAGCTTTCGGAGTTTTTTCAGGTCGTGAGTTCTATGTGATAAACGAATTTTTTGAAAAGTCATTTAATGTTTTCAAAACTCGGCATATATTCTTTTGTGCATCTCTTGTTGGGTATTTGGCCGAGCTCCGTATCCAATTTATGATGTACTGTGACTTAAACCTGCAGAGTATTTTCAAGAGGAGCTTTTTCATGGCAGAAATACTCTCGGTGGTTTGCTATTGTCTATTTAAAAAAAAAACTTTTTTCTATCATTCAGTGTTTTATTCCTGGATTTTTGTACCTGGGTACTAACGAATGGTACTCATGCATCAACACATTTGGCTACAGCTGCCGCCAACACCACTGTGCTTAAATTTGTAAAATTTACAATGAGGAACTCAGATATCTGAAACTCGAAATGGCGCATCCAATAGAAGAGCGGAAAAAAATTCAAATTTATTTTTTAACTTTTCAACTTTTTTTATTTTCTAGGAAATTTTTTATAAGCACGTGAAACTACAGATTTTATGGAGTAATGCGGCGTACTTGGAGATTGCACGAAACAGTGGAAGAATCTACTTACCTCGGCAGCAAAGTTGCCCCGGGCGGAGACACGGATGTAAATACATATACGCTCCCGAATAGAAAAAGCCAGAGGACCATTCGGGATGTTGTATTCTGTATGGTGAAACAACTACCTGAGTTCCAGTTTAAAGGTTAGCGTCCTCAAGTCGAATGAGCTGCTGAAAATCACCAGCGCTATAACCAGTCGCTTACAAATTTTTGTCATCCGCTATCTAAGGATTATATTCCGGATTTCTTGGCCAAAAAAGTCCAAACAAGGGATGAAGCCGCTAAACATTTGGAGTAGAAGACATAGATGGAACGTGATTGGTCACACTTTACGCAAGGAAGACGGTAACATGACAAAGGAGGCAATGGAGTGGAACCCACCCACAGTAAGAGAAAGAGTGCCTGGCAGGCCACGGGAAACCGTGAAAAGAGTTGGATATCGCGAGACGGCTCAACTCGGGTTGAGCTGAAAGCAGGTGAAGGCGTTATCTACATAATAATTGGACGAGATGGCGCATAAATGTTGTTGGTGCCCTATGTCCCGCTAGAGATTCAAGGAAACAATGATGATGATGAATGCGGCGTACATACTTTTTCATTTTCTCATCAATTAAATTTTTAGTTTCCAGAACTTTTGTTTTAATACTCACTCTATGATATTAATGTGAATATCATAAACATATTATGAACATCAAGCAATTTTATTTTTACTTTTCGCCAGTAAAAATTTATACTTATTTATACTTCATTTCATAGGAAGAAAGTTTAATTAGATACTTTTTGATTTAAATTTTTATAAATCTGTTGGAAGAACGAACGCTGCATTTCAAATTGGAAAAAAATTGTTCGAAAAACGGAATTCAATCTATTTGAAACTTGATACACTTAGGTGTGCTAATTACGGTACCGAATTCATATTTTCGTATTCGAAGATTATTCGCGGGCAAACTTTGGAAAATGATATGAATTTTCTTGAAATTCAGTGTACTGAAATTTTTAAGGTTACTGATTATGATTCTTGATTCAGGTTTTAAAAATTAGTTAATCAGGCTGTTTTAGATTAGGTTAGGTTGAAGCGGTTGTCTTGTGGGACACACTCAGACTTATAGCCCATTGTGATGCCGCGTGGGGGAGCTTTCCCTATTTCTCCTAAAACCATTGTGCGCTTTTCAAAAATTTTAGAAGATCTCCTATTTCTGTGTTTGCCTAGAATAGCAAATCTCCGTCTGGATAGAGCAGGACAATGGCACAGAAGGTGCAAGATTGTCTCCTCCTCTTCCTCATCAAGACAACTTCTACAGAAGTCGTGTGCTTGCACACCCATCCTTTGGGCCTACCTTATGACTGAAATCAGTGTGCTAAGACTGTATTTATTTTGGCTTAGCAAAGATTCTGTGCGTTTAGCACTAAGAGTCGGCCACAGTTGATGGGCGATTTTGAAGGTGGCTTCATTGCGCCATCTTTCGTTTGCTTTCCTTACGATTTCTTCAAGGATAAGTAGCTTACATGTTTGTAAGGGAATGCCTATGTCATTGTCTATGCACTCATCGGTCAACTTGGTGCCGAGTCTCGCTAGTTCATCGGCTCTACAGTTACCCTCAATGTCGCGATGGCCAGGAACCCATATTATCCTTAGGCGAAATGACTCAGCCATCTCGTTAAGAGATGTGCGGCATTTCATGGCTACCTTGGAGGTTGTCGACTGCTTTGTGAGGGATTTTATCGCCGCCTGGCAGTCAGTGAAAATGTAGATGTCATTTCCGGATATCGCATCACACTGTACCAGTGTCGCGGCTTTCGTTATTGCCATCAGTTCGGCCTGAAAGACACTACAGTAGTCGGGGAGCCGAAAACTGAAGGAGATCCCCAGATGCTCGGAGTATACACCTCCGCCCACCCTGCCCTCGAGCTTTGAGCCATCTGTGTATACATGGATAGACTCGCCCTGTCTTACATCGTCCCGTTCCCACACTTCCCTTGAGGGTAGGAGGGTCGTGAACGTTGTAATGGCAAGTGTAGGCGGGAGTTCATAGTCCACCAATCCGGGAATCTCCGAAGTGCCAGCCAGGATTTTGCCGTGACCGTAGCTCTTATTTGACCACTTACTTAGAGTGTTCAGCCTTATTGCCGTGCTGCGCGCGATGTATTTTGCCTGCAGATCTACCGGCAGGAAGTTTAATGTCGCAATGCTTTCGATGGTGTGGTTGACATCGCGCCAGTTATGAGAACATGCTAGTCTCTGAACCTTGTCAAGTTGTTTGATGTTCACCCCCTTCTCAAGGGCATTCCACCATATTACAATGCCATAGTAGAGAATAGGCCTAACCACTGCTGTGTACAGCCAGTGTATCATTCTGGGTTCCAATCCCCATCTCTTTCCAATTAGCCTTCCGCAGGAGTACAACGCCATCATAGATTTTCGTACTCTATCCGCGACTGTGAGCCCCCAATTTAGCTTCCTATCCAGTACAAGTCCTAGATATTTCGCCTTTTCTGTTACTCTAAGTGGTTTCCCTCCTAGGAATATGTGTTTAAGAGCAGGTGTTTTATATTTATTATTATGTTTTCTAAGAAATGGAAATTTAAAAAGTGAAAGCTTAGTTCACTTGTCGTTGCTGATAAAAGAGTTTTTGATATTATTCAAAATAAAAATTGCACAAGAATGGGGTTAATAACTCTGGTTTACAAATTTTGC
Organism: Anastrepha fraterculus; assembly: GCA_037575425.1. Classification (NCBI taxonomy): domain Eukaryota; kingdom Metazoa; phylum Arthropoda; class Insecta; order Diptera; family Tephritidae; genus Anastrepha; species Anastrepha fraterculus. The sequence goes on from JAYXIM010003601.1 coordinate 71,492, forward strand.
GCATAGGATTCCATGCAAAATCACTTAATTAAATTTTTTTATTGGAGAAGTTTTCGAGGTACTTGCAATTCACTGTTCTACTGAACAGTTAAGCCATCTTAATAAGAAAGATGCCAAATTCGGTAGGGCCAAAGACTTCTGAGAAATGATTAACTGATTTCATATTCTATTTTTATTTACTAAAATTAAAAAAAAATCTAATCTAAATCTGGACTAAAATTTCATTTACAAATAAAATTTGATAAATGCGATTAACCTCTTTTTATATACGTTAAAAGAGTTAGTAAAGAAAAATTGCCTTTTTGTTGAGTGTTTAAGGATCATGTGCAGGGATTCATATAAAAAAAATTAAATATTTTTTCTGTTCTGTTTTATACAACGAATATATTTGGGTAATATACATATTGTACATTAAAAATATTTTGCCATGAAAAGTAACTTCGCCAAATCTTTCTGATGCTCGCATAAAACATTTTAACATGGTTTCATTCCAAGTCTAATGACTGCATGCACTTTTCCCAATGCTGATCAATGTGGCGATAACATTGCGACTCTTCGAGGTACGGAAAACATTCTTTCAATACCCAGTCAATGTCTATATTCACGTTGCGATGGATATTCATAGAAGCAAGTTCAAACGATCTTCTCTCATTGTAGACCTCAAGTAAGATTTCAAGCGTCGTAGCGTGACCTTTCGTTTGCTGCCGTGGTAACGGGCAAAACCACCATTATCCGAATAATTTGGTGGACATTTGGAAAGGCGTTATTTTTGCAAATGTCTAGGTCTTCAAGCGGATTATGGATGTCTCTACCTGCGATTCGTTCTTTCCAAATTTGAACTTCACTTATACATATTTCCGGGAACGTATCTTGTAAAATTGGACCATACGATTGGAACAGATCTTTACAAGACGCTTCATCGAAAGTTAGCATTATTTTGGGAAAAGACAAGCGAAATTCGCCAAGATGTTTCGATTCTTCAAAAATCGATCCTGTAGATGTGTAGTGAACTGATCCAAGTATGGGATGTAGATACTAATGCGATAATAATCTTCAACGGTGTCGGTCATGACGTTGCAGCGTTGCGTCTGCCTTCGAGAAATTCTTGGTTTTTCAATTGGAATTTTGTATTGATTACAAATCACAACGACTGCTTCAAAAATTTTCCTGAAATTTTCTTCGGAGCTCTCACGTCTCAACATCAAAACTCTTTGTGTCGCATCAGCTAATTCAACTGCTTCGCCTAAATCCTGATTGACAGTTTGTAGGACTCTACTCAAAGACAGTGTGATTGAATGTACTGATTGAAGGACGTGCAAAGTCACCTAAAAAACCAAAATATATTGATTGTTACACAATGCGGGAAAGCACTCAGAATATGAAGACTTCCTCTTTAATTGAGTATTAGAGAAGCGTACTGCTCAAAATGAAAAGTTCTTGATGGTACGAAAATCAAAATGTATGCTTTTTCTAAGAAAAATACATCTAGTTATATTTCATTGTGTCCAATACGACTATGTGGACATAAATTGAGAACGAACTAGAAATGTATCACGTTAGTTATTATGTTGATAAGAAAGATTGATTACGACATATTACTTGCATTATTATACCTGGAAAGCTAGAGTTTTGATAGCTGAAAGCAGCTGAAAAGCTTCGGTTGAGGCCGAGTCTTTCCAAGTCGCTGAAATCTCTTCCAATGTATCAGTAACAACTGGCTGCATATGAAGGTACGTCACTACTGCCTCATGCTGCTTCTAATCACAAACAAATCCTTATCGACTGCTGCTAAATTTACATAATTCAGCCCATTTCTGTTAACTTTTAATGAAAAATGTGTCTGTGGTGATTAGTCTTCGTGAAACGAGTACCTCTCAAAGTTCCATGCGTTCCCGTCATTGAGACTTCTCTATACATTAACGTTTTCTGTGTACACATTCATCGAAATCGGAAAGAACGGAATAAAGCCTACAAGGTTATAAAAACAAAGATTGTTTGGCAAATGATTATCGAGCAGAAGAATAGCATTTTAAATAAGTTCGAATTATTGGAAATTTTTGCTCTGGCACACTTGACTAATAATATGTCGGATCGCATGAAAGTGTTTTCTTTTTTCCCCTTTTTTTCCTCCCGTATTAAGTTTATCTTGACACCCCCAAAGGAATTTTGCAAAAAAAAGCAAACAAATTGTAAAAAAGAGAGGCAATAAAATTTCAAACGCATGAAAAATCCGATGTATTAAAGATGAAATGCGTATTCACACGTTCTCATACATATAAACGCTACGTTGATAATTATTATGTTAGGTTAGGTTTGACATAATTTTCTAGAAAAACTTAGATTGATCAGTCGATTTGTATGAATTGAGCACAGCACAGAAGATGGAATCAATTTTATATGCGTACATCATCGTTGTCAAGGCGTGGTTTCTTCGAAAAGTAATGACGGATATCCAATTTTTTTATTTCACTCAAATTTTTGCTATTTCACTCACTCACTCACATAAGATGAAAAAATCAAGATTAATTACGCCCAAAGGCACAGTTGGGTGACACGCACAGACTTAATATCTATATTAACTGTAGTTTATTAAGACTAATAGTCAGTCGCAACCACAAATTATTTTACTGTATGACAACAATGACGAAAAACATCAGAAAATCAAGTCAGCACAACTTTCCTCGCTGTGTGTTCATAACAATGAGATTGGCGCTCATCATCAGCCGCAACCCCACAACCTCCCTGTGCGCAAGGCCCTGTGTATTATATATGTATAAATGCATCATATGATGACTACATACACATGTATTTGTTTGAGAGCAAAACTGTGATATACTCATACGTGATAAAGTGGAACCACTATTTTTTTGGATGAATAAGGGTAAATAGCAAATATCTTGGAAACATTTGTTTGCTACATTGAATTTGGACAGTGGGATCCTGTTCTGTAAGCCAATGTAATTAGTAAGCCCAAGATCACGCAATTTTTTTCATGTATTTGTTATATGCAGAATGCATGGTTCTATGTGTAGAAGTCCACGCAAGTGGGGAAAGTTACTGATCGCCATTCACTTGGGAGTGGCCAGGACGATTCTTCTACATATGGTTCAAGCAGCTCACAACGTCCGGGATTAGCCCACGTATCCTCTGAGAGAGACTTCGTCGCCAAGTACTGTCGTTCACTCCGGTGGACGAGCGTCTCGCAACAATCCGCATCAAAGCGCGATTTTTTAACATATCGCTAATTTGCGCCCACGCCCCGACGGAAGAGAAGGACGATGCGACCAAGGATTCTTTCTATGAGCGCTTGGAACGTTCCTATGAGCGCTGCCCCCGCCACGACATAAAAATCGTGCTTGGCGACTTCAACGCCAGGGTGGGCAAGGAGGGAATTTTTGGTCCCACAGTCGGAAAATTCAGCCTGCACAACGAAACATCCGGTAACGGACAGAGGCTGATCGACTTCGCCGGGGCCCGAAACATGGTAGTCTGCAGCACCAGATTCCAGCATAAAAAGATACACCAAGCTACCTGGCTGTCTCCTGATCGAAAAACGCGAAACTAGATCGATCATGTTGTGATAGATGGAAGACACGCTTCTAGTGTATTAGATGTACGTACGATCCGAGGACCCAACATCGACTCGGATCAATACCTTGTTGCAGCCAAACTGCGCACCCGCCTCTGTGCAGCAAAAAACGTACATCTACCTACGCAAAAAATGTTCGACATCGAAAAGCTGCAATCACAACAGACAGCCAGAAGATTTGCCACTCGACTCTCACTCCTGCTCTCGGAGAGCACTGCCCAACAAACCGGCATGCGCGAGCAATGGAGCAACATTTCTCGTTCCCTACGTACCGCCGCCGAAGAAGAAATCGGATTCCGGCGAGCCCGAAAAAACAATTGGTACGACGAGGAATGTCATGCTGCCGCAGAAAGAAAAGATGCCGCCTATAGAGCCACGCTGCGATCGGGCGCAACGCGAGCCATGTGGGATCGCTACAGAGAGCTGAAAAAGGAAGAGAGACGTATTATCCGACAGAAGAAACGAGAGACCGAAATACGTGAGTGCGAGGAGCTTGAGATGCTGGCCAATAGGAACAACGCCCGAAAATTCTACCAGAAAGTTCGGCGGCTTACAGAAGGTTTTAAGACCGGGGCATTTTCCTGTAAGAACAAAGACGGCGATCTGGTGACTGACGTACAGAGCAATCTTAAATTATGGAGGGAACACTTCTCGAACCTGTTAAACAGTGACAGCTGCGCATGTCATAGAGAATGTGAAGATCCCGATACCCCAATCGATGACGACGGAATTGTAGTTCCGTTACCCGACCATGACGAGGTGAGAATAGCAATATCACGGCTAAAGAACAACAAAGCCGCGGGCGCCGACGGACTGCCGGCTGAGCTATTCAAACATGTCGGCGAGGAGCTGGTAAGGTGCATGCATCAGCTACTATGCAAAATATGGTCGGATGAAAGCATGCCTGCCGATTGGAATTTAAGTGTGCTCTGCCCAATCCATAAGAAGGACGATCCTGCAATTTGTGCCAATTACCGCGGGATTAGTCTTCTAAATATCGCCTATAAGGTTCTAGCGAGCGTATTGTGTGAAAGGCTGCAGCCCACCGTCAACCAACTGATTGGACCTTATCAGTGTGGCTTCAGACCTGGAAAGTCTACCACCGACCAAATATTCACAATACGCCAAATCTTGGAAAAGACCCACGAAAGGAGAATCGACACACACCATCTTTTCGTCGACTTCAAAGCTGCATTCAGACAGTACGGAAAGGAGTTACCTGTATGACGCTATGTCTGAATTTGGTATCCCCGCAAAACTAATACGGCTATGTAAGATGACGTTGCTCAACACCAGCAGCGCCGTCAGAATTGGGAAGGACCTCTCCGAGCCGTTTGATACCAAACGAGGTTTCAGACAGGGTGACTCACTGTCGAGTGACTTCTTTAACCTGATGTTGGAGAGCATCGTACGAGCTGCAGAACTTAATCGCTCAGGCACAATATTTTATAAGAGCGTACAATTGCTGGCGTATGCCGATGATATTGACATCATCGGCCTTAACAACCGCGCTGTTAGTTCTGCCTTCTCCAAACTGGATAAAGAGGCAAAGCGAATGGGTCTGGTGGTGAACGAGGACAAAACGAAGTACCTCCTGTCTTCAAACAAACAGTCGGCGCACTCGCGTATCGGCATCCACGTCACTGTAGACAGTTATAATTTCGAGGTTGTAAAAGACTTCGTCTATTTAGGAACCAGCATTAACACCGATAACAATGTCAGCCTTGAAATCCAACGTAGAATCTCTCTTGCCAACAAGTGCTACTTTGGACTAAGTAGGCAAATGAGTAGTAAAGTCCTCTCTCGACGAACAAAACTAACACTCTACAAGACTCTCATCATGCCCGTCCTAACGTATGGCGCAGAAGCTTGGACGATGACAACATCCGATGAAGCGACGCTTGGAGTGTTCGAGAGAAAGATTCTGCGTAAGATTTTTGGACCTTTGCACGTTGGCAACGGCGAATATCGCAGACGATGGAACGATGAGCTGTATGAGCTTTACGACGACATAGACATAGCGCAGCGAATAAAGATCCAGCGGCTTCGTTGGCTGGGTCATGTCGTCCGAATGGATACAAACGCTCCGGCTTTGAAAGTATTCGATGCGGTACCAGCTGGTGGTAGCAGAGGAAGAGGAAGGCCTCCTCTGCGTTGGAAAGATCAGGTGGAGAAGGACTTGGCTTCACTTGGTGTGTCCAATTGGCGCCGGTTAGCACGAGAAAGAAACAACTGGCGCGCTTTGTTAAGCTCGGCCAAAATCGCGTAAGCGGTTATCGCGCCAATTAAGAAGAAGAAGAAGAAAAGATTTTACAGTTGATAAAATTCTGTGATACATTTATTATATATGTACTAAACAGGCTATAGGAAACTTTGGGTAATTCTACATAAGCAAAATAGATTAACGAAACCAACGCAATACTGAGTCTTGTCGAGGCCCTATGCTCCCGAGTGGAGTGAATAAGGAAGAAAAAAACATAAGAATTGTATGGCTCCCTCACTAATACGCTGAAAAAATCAATTTTTATGTAAAAAAGGGTAAAGCTATTAAAGTATTTTGCACTCGAGCTGAAGCAAAGACATGCAGAATCAATCATGAAAATCAATTAAGGAAATCAGAAAACTAATGGCTGAAGAAATTTAAAGCTGCCAGAGAGCAGCTAATCTATTATATGAGGTATTATGAGTACCCAAATTAAATTGAAGCCACTTGAAGTACTAACCATTGCTCAGAAGTTAGTGTAGGCTGTAGAACAGCAGGCCCAAATGTTTTCTAAAAATGTTCACTAAAAATTTCGAAATTTTGACGAACTTTTCTGAGTTTTGTATAAGGTTTGGAACTTTAAGGCTTCTAAAGAATTAACGATATTGTTATTGAAAAGTAATTAAAATTAAATTAAAAAAGTTATATGGCAAAAAATCACAATTGGTGCCTAAGCGCATACATCCTTTGCTGGGAGTTTGTCTAGACTCCTTGGAGATTGCCTAGACCAAACACACATAACATTGTATAACATGACGTAGCTTGACAAAACATAACTCAAAAAACAGCATGCACTAACATAACTAAAGTAACATAAAATAAAATAAAACAATAAAAAATGAAATACTAAAGGGTGGTTAGGTTTTAAGGGCCAATGTTGATTTTCAATAAAATAAATTTTTTTAAAGAAATTATTACCATTCCTCTTTACTATGATAATATTGGTATGACTCAATTACATATAAAACAAAATATTGGCCAAATGGCCACCGCGGCTTCGGCGGCACACTTCCATTCGATGGTCCAAATTTTCGATGACGCTGAGGCATAATTGAGGTTCTATGCCGTTAATGTGCCGAATTATCTCATCCTCTTGCTCTTGAATTGTTGCTGGCTTATCGACGTACGCCTTTTGTTTCAAATAACTCCAAAGAAAGAAGTCCAACGGTGTCCACCAAATTTTTCTCGCAAAAGAGCCATTGTTTCGTTAGCTGTGTGGCAAGTGGCACTGTCCTGCTGAAACCACATATCGTCCACATCCATATCTTCCAATTCGGGCCATAAAAAGTTCGTTATCATCTTACGATAGCGAACACTATTCACAGTAACTGCCTGACCGGCCTCATTTTGGAAAAAATACGGCCCAATGATGCCGCCGGCCCATAAACCGCACCAAACAGTCACTATTTGTGGGTGGGTGCATTGGTTTTTCGGCAATCACTCTTGGATTATTATTCGCCCAAATGCGGCAATTCTGCTTATTGACGAATCCACTGAGGTGAAAATGTGCCTCATCACTGAAGATGATTTTCTTCGAAAATTGGTCATTCACTGCTGCCATTTCCTGCCACCATTCTGACCATTGACGACGCTTGAAATGGTCAAGAGGCTTTAATTCTTGAGTCAATTGCACCTTGTAAGCGTGTAAATGCAAGTCTTTATGCATAATGTTCATCAACGACGAGCGTGAGAGGTGCAATTGTTGGGCACGACGACGAATTGAGGTGGACGGCTCTTCGACCACACTATCGCGAACAGCAGCAATATTTTTTGCAGTACGAGGTAAACGAGCATGCACTGGTGTTTTTACATCTCCTACAGACCCGGTTTGCTCAAACTTTTGCACAATTTTTCCGATTGGAGGCACATTTGGACTCTTAAATTGACCGAAAAAATCACGAAGTGCGCGATATGCATTTTGATTTAAACGCCCGTAATAAGCATGAATAGCTTTGACGCGTTGCTCGATTGTGTATCTTTCCATGGTCCAAATTAAGTTAGTCTGAAATTGAAAAATGTCAAATGGAATGGAGAAAAGAGCTTGGCTTTTAGGTGTGGTTCACATTCAACATCGGCCCTTAAAATTTAACCACCCTTTATAAAATAAAATTAAATAAATACTATAAAGCAAAATAAAACAAAATGTAAAATAGTATTTAATTTAATAAAATATTTATATTCGACTATTTCATGGTTTACTCCCACCCACTGGACATTGAAGGAGAAAAAAAGTTGTGAGTACCTAAAAAAATTACTCCGTCGTCAGGGCGCGGTAAATACGCGTAAATTCTATCACTTAATAAGCTAAAATCGAATGTTACGAAATTTTGTAGGCATCAGTGTCAATAATCAATTCTTGAAATAGTAACCTAGGATACTTATCAGACCAATCATCACTTACGCCTCTGTGGTCTGGTGGCGACGGAGCATGGTTAAATCCACAATCCGGGAACTATACAGGCTGCAAAGAAGTATATGTTTATACATCACGGAGCCGTGAGTACAACCTCTGGTGATGTCCTAAATACAATGCTTGATTTGCTCCCTCTGGTTTCAGGCACGAAGACGGAACTTCGGGACATAGAGAAATCTTTAAGATGCTATCTGAGCAGTATTCACTGTTTTTGGCACCTAAAGACGACCTGATACCCACAGTTTCATTTGGAAGGAAATTTGATGTCAGATGCAATGGAGCAATCCAGAATGCATGCAGGCAGGTTTGACGTGAAGCGGGAAACAGATTGAAGTTTTCAGTGACAGTCAGGCTGCACTGAAGGCCCTGGAGAACGCGAAGCAAACCTCAAACATTGTTCAAGAATGCTAGAATAAGCTTAATTCTGTCGCAAGACAAAACAGGCTTGCACTTATATGGGTTCCAAGACACTCCGGTGTTCAAGGAAACAAAATTGCCGATGAATTGGCCAACCGAGGATCAGCGGTTCCATCACAAGGGCCAGAGCCAATAATCGGAATCAGTTCCGCACCAATCATGCATTGGATCAGCGATTATGTAGAACGCTGCAGAACTGCAAAGTGTTTTGTGACAAGTCCGAATAGAAAACTATGAAACTTTCTACTAAAACTTGGAAGGAAAGACGTTCGGTTGATGGTCGGTATTATTACAGGACACAATCCATGGGGTCAGCAAATGACCCCATTGGAATCATTGAGGACCCAATGTGCCTGTCGTGCTTAGAGGAGGCGGATAGCATTGAGCACTTTCTCTGTGAGTGTCCTGCCTTTGCTAGAGCAAGACTACGAGTTTTGGGTTCCGATGTCATGAGAATGAGTACTATTCGTTCTCTAAAACAGGAGGATATTTACAGATTTGCCAAAGAATCTGGAAAATTCTCACAGGACTAACTATCTCTATTATCTTATCTCTATTCTTTCCTAACTCTTTCGCTGATACTTTTCTCCTTCCCTCCTTGACTATCTACCCTCTTTCCAGAGCTTTAAATACAATGGGTTTTTAGCCTGAGTGTTTTAGGAGCCACCAAATCTCTTGGCTACTCTTGCAGCGAATACTTGATTGTAGATAATCAACCAGATCTCTAAATCCGAAGTGAAAGAGGAACAGTTTAATATGATCGATTTTCGTAATGATTCCTACTAAAGTGGCTAAATTTTCAAATGTGAATTGGGTATCCCCAATTGCAAAAGGTACCAATACATGAAATAAAAAAAAAGAGGTTGCAGATATTTCATTTTTCAAAATAAATAATACATACATAAAATAAAGTTCCTCATATTTTGCTTTAGGATCCCAAAAACTCTTTTTCTCTGAAACAAGCGTTTAGTGCTGCTTTCTCCAACATAAGAATTAGCAAAGACAAAATCATTCACTGCCTATAAATTATTTAAAATTTATATTTCATGGTAATGTTTTCTGAACCACTGTACGCCTGTGGCCCTCACTAGATCTCTTGTAGGTGGGCATTTCCATTGCTGATTGCAGCCACACCCAGTCGTAAAATGGTCACCTTTTCACGTGCGCGCGTTTTTCTTGTTGTTGTTTTAATTTTTAGTTTGCTTTTTATATTTTATTTTTAATATTCATTGCCAATGCTTTTATTATTTACACCCAGATATTTAGGCATGCAATGTGCTACACTTTATTGCCATTGCTTAGGTGTAACATAAACACTGGCTACCGTTCGTGCCAGTGGTCAAGAATTTCATCGAACAGCCTCGTAAAAACGCTAAAAAATCGTTGATTTGCGGCTGCTGCTGTTGCTGGTATGTGGTTGCTATGCGCCCCCTTAATTGCTAGTTTATATCTATTGTTCCAAGTCATGCAATTGTCTTTTGCAAATTGCCAGTGCTCCATCATGTGCGCCATGCCATCGGCACTAAATGGGTGTTTAATAACTTAATTTTTGTAGGGAAAACATTGCAAATGACGCATGCATTTATAGTTGAATTTATAGCTTACAAATAGTTGAAAATTAGTGGTTTTTCTACTTACAAAAAGGGACGTGCATTGAGTTTTAAATAATACGAAAAGAATTATAATAAGGAGCCATCGTTTGTTTTTATTTCGAGGATAACGTAGCAAAACCCGAATACTCGCTGTGGCGTATTTTTTGCCACCACCACCGTTAAGAGCTTCGTTTGAAAGTGGTTTTGAGTATTGCGCTCGATCTTACTTAAACAAAAGATGTAGACCGGCACGCTAAAGTCCCCGGACATCATCTGAGTATACTAATTTCAACCCCTTCTGTACTATCTATGTGAACATAGCCAGTGAAGGCTAAATCTAAAAGTATGATTATTATTAATATTATTTCAAAAAAATTTTCAAAACGAATAAATGACTTCACAGAAGACACGCGCCTATTGTCCATATGACTAAGAAAATCGGAAGAAATAGGAAAGCGGCATTGTCTACGTAGTACTTCCTGTAAGATTACCCAACACTTCGAAGAATGCACTGCAATTTTTTCTGGGGAGCCCTTTTTGGAGAATCTCTAATAAATAGCCTCACTAGAAGGGTTGATTGCATGAGGATAGTTCAAGGTTATATAGGGTTAGGACCATTCCTTCCTTCGCTGCTACCTAACCCTTGACGACTGGTGGTTTGGCATTCATGAAGCTCTGCGCTGTACTATCGATTTCCTTAAGTAAACCATCAGGGTCACATATGTTGAAGAGATTAGCCTTGAGATATCAGATTAATGTGAATACATGGCTGGGTGGGATGATCACTAAATAAATAGCTGAGTAAACACATTTTACAGGAGTATTAAGTAAAACTCAATATACTAGCACAAATGCTAAAATTTATTAAGGAAGCTGTGCCCAGAGATATACTCTGAGTCCATGAAGGGAACACAATAGATATACCTGCATCAGGGCGCAGTGTTAAATCCCTTCATAATAATAATAAAAAAACGAGTGAGGTGATCTTGACAGAATATCGCAGTAGGAGCCTATTACCACCCAGCGTCGTTATTCTTAGAGCAGCCAATATAATCTAACCTAACTTGATCTAAGAATCGTATTTATGTAGGTTTAGCTTTCCGCTGGTATGTTAATGGCTATTTATTATTAAGCCCGACCAGCCAACACGGAGGAACCGTCTCCATTTTCACCAGCTGAGTACAAATCTAGAGATATCACCTTGATACAAATTTCGTTCCCCAAAGTCCATTATAAGTGATATTATCGCCTTCAAAGTATTCCCTATTGCCTGCAACATACTTATGCCAGCGTTTAATTCAGCTCCCCAACACATTTCTGGAACTCTATTTTTGGTATCGCCATCAGAGCCGTCTTCGATTTTCCAATACTTCCCTTCGACTGTTAAAACGAATTTCTTGTAGTGGTTTCGTAGGTGAATTCGATGACTGTTGGATAGTGTTGGTTTCGTTCTTGACCACTGTCCAAAATCCACGAGTTGTTTTCCCACAAATCCTTTCTTTTTTGGCGAATTGCTTCACGTGAACGTCTCATAGCACCCAAATAATAGTCTTTATTAACAGGCTGATCTTCAGACAAAAAACATTTGGTATACAATACCGTTGTATTCCATAAAAACTCACAACAACGCGGTTTTTTTGGCCTTGGTTCATTCGGAGCTCTCCACTCACTCGCCTGATATCTGGATTGCGTGTGGAACTCAAAAGCCCACGTAATGTAGCTGAGACGATTTCTTCTGAAGCGCTCATGCCACTCGTAAATGGTTGTTTTCTTCAGAGTATCATTACCGAAACAGTTTCTCAACATCTCTAAGGTCTTCGCACTATTGAATACATTTTCAACGCAAAATTTAATATAAACTCGTTGTTGCTAATTAAAATCCATTTTTAAACCTATAAAAAAACGAAAACACGTGCAGGGTTAGATTAAGTGGAGACGGCGATCAGATGTGGCAACCTAACAAAAATAAAGAACTAAAATCAGTTGACTAAGAGCGTCACCTGGCGGTTGTGCTGGGAAATTGAAATTTGCAAAAAGGCGAACCAAGAATAACCGAGATGGTAGCTTTTAAAACTTTCAGGCTAAAAAGGCGTTTGTGTCTGGAAAGTAAAAGGGTTGATAATCAAGGACCACGTAATCACGGTTCTCGCAAAAAACAAAAAAAACGTATCCTTTCCATCCTTACTAGCGCACAATGGAGAGTGCATTATTTTGGCTGCTTAAACAAGCAAAAACAAAAAGAAACACACAGTTACACATTGCATCAGTGGCGCCAGCAAGAGCAAGCGCGCAACTGCGGTAATAGCGCAGACATACCAAATTTAGTGAAGTCCTCAACTATCTGTACGATCCTTCTGGCAGAAAAATGTGAAACATAGATGGCGCTCCAAGCAGTAAGAAGGCGTTGTTTCTAAGGAATGACAGGTGGGCATCCCCACTATTTAGATCTAGTTGCGGCAGGCTAATCACCTATCTTCTCAGAAATCGAAATAGATTAACGAAACCAACGCAAGGCAGAGTCTTCTCGAGGCCCTATGCTTCCGAGAGGAGGGAACTAGGAAAAAAAGTCAAGAAGGAAAGGAGAGAAGTGACAGAGAGAAAGATATATGATAGAACAGAGACAAAGACAGAGATAGCTAGTCGTGTGAGAACTTTCCAGATTCTTTAGCAAATCTGAAAATAGCCTCCAGTTTGAGAGAACTAATTTTATTCATTCCTTTGACATCGGAACCCAAAATTCGTAGGCTTGCTATAGTAAATGCAGGACATACACAGGGAAAATAATCACTATCCGGCTTCTCTAGCAAGACTTGTCAGTCTCGGGTCCTCAATGATTTCAGTGGTGATCATATGCTGACCCCATGGGGTGCGTCCTCTAATAGTACCGACCATCAACCGAACGTCTTTTCTATCAAGTTTTAGAAGAAAGTGCAACAGTTAGGGCTTGTCACAAAACATTTCGCAGTTCTACAGCGTTCTAGACCGGGCTATCGCTTTTTATTCAAATTGCACACACATAATCGCTGATTTCTGTTGAAGTGATCCCGATTAATGGTTGTAACGGGAACTTTCCGATCAAGGTTGATGTACGAAATAAAATCAATAAAAATAAATAAGAAGTTCGTGACGACTAAGTATTCCGATATATCCTAAAAGGTGGCCGTGAACTTTACATTCTCTTCGATGAATTCAATTTCAAATGACATCCGATATATTCTTCTTATTAGCGTCACAGTCCCTGGTGAACCGTTGCTTTCTTCACAACTTCTTGCCTCCATCTCTTTACAGCCACTTCCCTCCAACATTTCACGCGTATTTTCCTAAGATCAGCTTCCACATTTTCTTGCCACCTTTTCCTCGGGCATCCCCTTTTTCTTTCTCCAATTTGGCGAAGATTTAGTGCCTTTCTCGTTGATCGCTCCCCTTGGGATTTTAACCACATGTCTCAGCAATCTTAATAAATCCTATTATAGTTTCTTTCTTTACTATGTTTTTCAGTTCGGCATTGTGCCTAATGCGATAAGTGACATCTTCCAGTCTAAGGGCGCACTCTTCTTTCAAAGCACGTGAGCTGTTTTGTCTCGTTAGCTTTCAGCGTCCATAGTTCCCAGCCATATGTAAGCACAGGTCGTATAAGTGTTCTTAATTTTTGCTCACGCGATAATATTTTAGATCTGAGCAATTTTAGATTAGCATTATTTGCTTTGTTGGCTGCACGTATTCTGTCATTGATTGCTAACGACTGGCTGATAATGTATGTAATGCCCAAGTAGATGAACTCATTTAGACATTGGAATGTGCATGCCACACACTCCAGATCATTGGATACAATATTTGATTTTGATCGGACCATATATTTTTAATTTTTTCTGCATTGATTATCAGTTCAGCTACATGTATACTTTCTTCCAGTGTTTTGAACGCAGACATCCGATTTAATACCCTAAAATAATAGTTACTTACCAAACTATTGGCACTTCACTACCAATGAGTGAGTCAACACCAAGTATCACCAACTAGTATAGTCTACCGGCCTATTATGACTTCCTTCAAATTCCCTATAAATCCATACATTAAATGCTTCTGTATAGTTCGCCTGCAAAGCACTTTTGCACACATCACTGCATAATTACCTAAGTATAACCCACATGAAAACAGGATTTGATATTCTAATTTCCAGTTTCCAAACTATTTATTATGCGCAAATATTTTGTAAAAATCATTCAGTCTCCACGCTACTGTGACAAATTTCAATGTTTTCATACAAACAAAAAAATATTTAGAGCGTGGGATGCCTAGTAGTTTCCCCGCAATTTTCCCCAACATACCTACTAATAACACTGACCAACACAAGGGAATTCCGTACGGTATTTAGCAGTCCAATTACAAACGGGATCAGCAAAGCTCCTTAAGGCGAATAAAGAATTTCCAATAAAAATATTTACTCACACTGCATATGAATGAATGTGAGTATGTACATATTTAAATAAGTAATAAGCCACTGTATGTGGCGATACAATCAGTAATTCAAATGAGATCACCTCAATAAATCAAAATGCGGAAATTTAGAAAAAAGAGAAAATGTAGTAAAAATGTAGAAGAAAAAATGACGGCGCTCAGTGATGTGTAAACCGTTTACAATACACTTTAGTTGGGGATTCCAACTAAACAAACAGCGCAATACAAAAAAAAAATCATAAAAAAATAAAAATAAAAAATTGAAAGAAATAAATAAAAAATAATAACAATATGAGTGACAGCTGAGAGGTATTACTCAATGAAATTAATGACGTGCAATGATGCATATGTATATTTGTATGTATGTATGTTGCTTACGATGAAGCCGGTACTCTTTGCACGCGTACTTTTGCCTACCAAACAAATGTACATATGTACAGTGGGTAGTCAAGCAAAATCAAGTTGCCAAAGAATTTATTTTACTCATTCACATTCATATTCGCAAGGAAAGTAAAGAGTTCTCAATGCTTTATCGCTTTATTTTTACGATGAAATTAAAATATCAGGTATTCCCTTAGCTGCATGAGAACTATCGATATCGATAACTATGGTTTGACAGCTGAGAATGCCAAATTATAATTGACATTTCTGTTCAGTAAGATTTGGTAAGTCATCATGAATCATTTAGCGCCAAAACAAGGTTTCAAAATAATAAAAACTTACTTTGAAAAAAAAAAATCTGTTGGCGAAATTTATAGACCACTTCGACCATTTTCCGGCCAACATAAACGGCCTCGTGAGCATACAATTTGTGCATTTACTTATGCTTTTCGCACTAATTTTACTATTCTTGAATTCATTTGCCATCAACAGAACAAAGAAATATGCGTATAAGTAAAGGAGAATATTGCTGCAATAGCTCGAAATGTGGAGATAGACGCCTAAATGACGATTCGTCATCTTTCTCAACTTGTTGGCTTTTGTCCTTCGAGTGCGTGGAAAATTTGACTCAAGGATCTTGGCTTACTTGCTATAAACTACAGCTCATGCAAGAACTGACTGAAGCCAAATTACCATATTTTGGGTTGCCTTTCTGCCGTTTGGGCTCATTTGAAATTGGCCGAAGATGAGCATTTATATCGAAGAATTGTGTTTAGTGATGAAGCTGATTTCTGTTGAATGGCAGAATTTCCGTATATGGAGCGAACATTGCCGCAACATTGCGTTCATTAATATTGTTTGATGCGTTCTACACGCTGGCGGCATCATCAGTCTTTATTTCTTTCGATACGGAAGGAGTTGCCGTTACGGTGAATGGTGTGCGAGTCGTATTGACTGAATTTTTGTTACCACAAATTAATCGGCTAAACATCGATGACATTTGGTCCCAACAAGAGGACACAACTTGCCACGCAGCGCAATTAACAATTGATTTATTACAAAATCAATTTGGTGGCAACTTTCTTTCCAGATGTGGTTCTGTTCACTGGCTCCCTCGTTCGTGTGATTTAACGTCTCTGGGCTATTTTTTATGTGTCTGTGTTAACTCATTGATTTATGCTGACAAATCAGCAACTTTTAAAGCATTTGAAGTCATTGACCATATGGCCAGATTTATTGGAAAAAAGTAGTCAAAAATTGGATTAATCGAATGAATAAAGCAACTCCTAGCCGCGACAGACAGGTGGATGTCATATTCAAAAAATAATTGCCATACAAATGGTATTCAAACAATAGTTCTGTTTTATGTTCTATCATATTAAAAATCAAGGGTTACTGCACAACAAATTTCGTAGATAAACTAACTAATAGTTATACTTATCCCCAAAATTTTTACTTCCTCATCTTATCTAAGATCGGTCTACCAGAATGTAATCGCTTGAATCAATGCTTTGCTGTAGCATTCGTTGTTGTAATGGGTCCATAAACAGCACAACATTTTTTGGTGGCCAGAACTATAGAATCACCCAGTATACGAGTAGTAAAAATCTGGTTGCAAAGCTTTAAAATGTTTACTAAATACCATGGCGTAATTTATCGTAGTAATTGCAATTAGAACAGATGCATCGAAGTTTTTCGCAATAACGGGACACTTTTTGCATATTTTATTGCGTGCGCTCAACTCCCCGGATTGAAATTACCTGATAAGGTATAAAACTAATGATAAACCTTCACAACAGCAGAACAATAAATTATTTAGAAACTCCCCTCAGACCTTTGGCTGAGAGCACCGGCGATTAAAGCTTAAGAGAAATACTTAATATTTGCTTGGGGAAAAAAATTCATTATTACATATCGACCAAACAAAGTTTATGCTCGTTGTCAAGGTGATATTTCACTGAAAACAAAAATCTTTTCTGCAATTCTGCAATTTTGGTTTCGTCGATTCCATTCAGGCATTTTTGCTGTTAAAGGAAATGTCGATAATGTCGATAAATCCACAAAAATAATCGACGTTGGCCAGGATGTTAGTAGTAATAAAATTGCCGAGAAGCTAAAGATCGTCCATAAAACAGTTTTAAACCATTTGCGCAATGAAGCTCGATGTTTGGGTGCCACACCAAAAAAATATGATTAATCGAATTTCCATTTGCGAAGCTTTGGCTAAACGGAATGAAATCGACCCATTTCTTAAACGGATGGTAACTGGGACGAGAAATAGGTCACATATGACAATATTGTGGGGAAAGCATCGTAGTCAAAGCGTGGCGAAGCAGCTGAAATGGTGGTCAAATCAAGACTAACGACCCGGAAGGCTTTACTATGTATTTAGTGGAACTTGAAAGGCATCACTTATTATGAGTTGCTTTCTTATGGCCAAACACTAAATAAGGATTTCTACTGTCAACAACTGGACCGTTTCAAGCTAGCGATTGACTAGAATCGGTCAGAATTGGTCACCAGAAGAAGTGTTGTGTTCCACCAGGACAACGCAAGACCACACACGTCTGTAGTGACTCGCCAAAAACTCCGGGAGTTGGGACGTTTTTATGCATCCACCATTGAGTACGGACCTGCCACCTTTTTCTCTCATTGCAAAACTTTCTGAGTGATAAGAAATTTTGTATCAAGAGAAGATTGTGAAAATTGATTACAAGAGTTTTTCGCCTATAAGGACCAAGATTTCTATGAGAGGGGTATTTTAAAGCTACGTTTAAAATGGCATCGGTGTATAGTTGACCCAAATCGGACAATCCGAAACATCTTGTCCCCTTAACCTGTAAAATTTCGAAAAAAAATTTTTTTTCCATAAAATGTTAATACAACCCTTTAATAATATGTCAAACAATTTTTAGAACGTAAATTTAAGTATTTCTTATATTATAGATCGCCAACCGTGACGACGCTATTCTTTGCGTTCGAGCGCTGGGAGAGGCATAGTTACGTTGCCTACTTTAGACGCGTTTTTCTCAAAACTATATTTTTCGAATTGGCGTACACGATAACTCGAAAAGTTATTGACCGATCTCCCTGAAATTTTTGCACACATCTTTTTTATGATATTGTTTTCTATGTGAATTTGCAATTTAAATTATTTCGAAGCAAAAATAGTAGAAAAATTCGCCCCAAAATTCATTTTTTTAAGCATTTTATTCCGCAAATTTTTTTTCTATTTGTTTTTAATCATATAGAAATTATGACATTAATAAATAAAACAATTTTTGGTTTTTTGTATTCAGGTCACTGACGCCTATGCTGCCGATGCTGCCCGCCGGTTGAGAAGCCCCGCTGCGACCTTCCTGGAAGAATTGAGTGAACATCCGCCATTTTAAAAGATTAAAACAAAAAGAACATTTTTTTTATCGGGTCTACAACTAATTAATTTCGTATTGGTTACTAACCTCATATCTATTTATGTAGTCAATATTTGGACAGTCACTGCTATTCTATGTTAAAGCACGCCAAAAAATCAAGTAAATTTGATATGTCACAGTGAATATTAGTAAACACACACATTTTTTTGTATTACAGTCAAAATGTCAAATTACGTTCCAACAAAACAGCATTTGCGGAGAGTGCAAGAGAAGCACGTCGTTTACTCTCAGAAGCTTATCCTGAATATGCTCCAGAGGTTAGAGTATGTCAGCAGTGGCTTGCACGATTTAAAAGTGGTGAATTTGACACACAAGACAAAGAGCAATCAGGTCCATCAAAAAAGTTTGAAGACGAAGAATTGGAGGCATTACTCGATCAATATCCATGTCAAACTCAAGAAGAACTTGGAAAAATATTGGAAGTCACTCAGCAAGCCATTTCTAAACGTTTAAAAGCAGCCGGATACATTCACAAACAAGGAAATTGGGTGCCACACGAATTGAAGCCGAGAGACGTTGATAGACGATTTCGCATGTATGAAATGCAAAAATGAAAAATCGTTTTTGCATCGTATTGTCACTGGCAATGAAAAGTGGATTCATTACGACAACTCAAAGCGTAAAAGATCATGGTTTGAAGGTAACGCTCTGTATTTGGTGATATCGGAAGGGTGTGCTGTACTATGAGCTGTTAAAATCGGGCCAGACGATCAGGGAGAGCTATACAGGCAACAATTGATACGTTTGAATCAAGCAATAGCCGTAAAACGGCCAGAATGGGCGACCAGACACGAGAAATTGATTTTCCATCATGGCAATGCTCGGCCACATGCTGCAGTACCGGTTAAAAATTATTTGGAAAATGCCGGATGAGAAATTCTACCTCACCCGCCTTATAGCCCAGACATAGCTGCTTCTGATTACCACTTATTTCGGTAGGTTGTTGAAGGTATTAAAAAATGGCTTGATGAATTTCTCGGCCCAAAAGATGAGAAGTTTTTTTGGGATGGAATCCATAAATTGCCTGAAAGATGGGAAAAAGTTGCCACTTCGGATGGACAATATTTTGAATAAAATATTTTTCCCACTTTTATACTTAAATAAATGTGTTTTTTAACAAAAAAATACGAAATTAATTAGTTGTACAGCCAATATATTATTTTAATGTATAAATAAACTGTATGCCAATTTTGAAAAAAATATATTAACCTCTTCATTTTAAATAATTTTAACGAAAATTAGGGAAAATATGGCCGTTTACAGGTATCTGTCTCCTTAAATAAAGTTTAAATTTTACGCAAAAATAATGGATTTATTTTTCTTCAAACTTATATTAAAATTCATAAAAAAATATTAAATATTAAAGCATAAAAGCGACTAAAAAATATCTTAAAAATCAGTGTAATTTTTTATTAACCTGAAACGAGCACTTCGTATACCAAAAGTCAATAATTTATAAAACTGCATACCCGAATTTTGTCTAAAAATTCTGTGCCAAGCTTTTAACTCTGTTTCCAGCACTTTTTATATATTCGACTCACTTTTCACTACTAAACAATTCATAAATCAATCAATAAACGACAGGCTATGCTAAATAACTAATTTTCTGTTCCACAGATGTAATTTTTCTATGGGTGAAGAGTTTTAGATCTCGACGCTTATCAAACTCTTCCCTTTCTTAGGGCAGAGCCAACACAGAAATGATCTCGACGTCATGAGGACTGCGCCTCTTGTGATACTTGAAAAGGTGAATGCTAAGCGTTGGATTCATACTATTAAAAATATACATACAAAAAAATTGAGTAATTTAAAAAAATAAATAATTAACAAAGAAATATTCGCTGTAATGCTTATCATTTGCAGCGCGCTAAAATCTTTACAACCCACTGTGCCTACAACAAATGATTGGCGGCAAATAAATTTATTTGCTTAGCTGTTTTTTGTGATATAGTGGCGCGCAAATGCCTTCAACATTGCTGCATTATCTAAAGATAGTTGCGCTGACAGCCAACGCTTGTCTAGCTGAGTGATGCGCGCTCGCACTCACACATTCCCGTCAATATTAGTCAGCCAGTCAGGCTTTGTACCATAAACGCCTGTCATTCGTGCTGGTTGTCTGTCTGTCTATCAGCAGTACAAATGCCGGCTACGCAAAGCAGAAGAGGTGAGGGGATGTCATGCAATACTGTTGTTGATGATGTTGGGTTTGTTGATGATGTTTTTGGTGGTGGGTAGTAAGTTAACATGGACTTTTGCTGTTGACATTCGCGTGATTTCTTTCACTTCTCCTCGAAGCTGCCATTTGACATATTAGTCCGCCCCTTTGTTTGCTTGTAAGAGCAGTTACACTGAAATAATTGCATTCGTTTCATTTTATTTTTGCTTACAATTAATTGTACTTTTTTTTTCGTTTTTACCGCGCGCGTGCTTACGCACTCGAATTAGTTTGAATTTTAGTGAATTGAGTTGTTGGCAGCAATTTGCCACACCAAGTGGAAAAAATAATTCAATAAATTTCTTGTGTGCATTCACTTAACTCCATGCCACGTAGTTAAGTGAACACACTTGAATTAGATAATTGTTGTTTAGTAGCTAATGGTAAACACTTCAGAGCGTAGTACTGCCACATATGGGAAAATGTCGGGTTTGTTGCTTAAGTCTTTTGTTATTCTGTGAATTTGAGGAATGTGTGTGCGCAGCATATGTGTTGTATGTGTAAGGAAGGGAAAATATTTACTTTTCAATGACGTCTAACGCCTGCATTTGAGTAATAGTATTACAAATTTTACGCTACAATGCATTTATTGTATTTATCCAACAGCAGGCCAAGTTGTTCTGAATAAAAGTATTTTTGGAGCTGACAGAAGATCGAAGTAGAGAGATGATTTAAGACTTTTCTAGCTAGACTTTTTTGACTTTGGACGTGAATTTAACATATTTCTATTATAGCTAACGACTTTAGCTTCCAGCTAAGTTACTAAAAATTTTTAGCGAAAAGTTTTTTTTAGCTTTGGTTTGAAATTCAGAGAGAAATCTAAAAAATTTAACAAATACATTTTAATTGTTTTGTTTCAGATGATTACTTTGGTAGCTTTGAGGTGCACCGCAGAGCAAATTTTTTTCGAGACGCTTCCGGAGCTTCAATGTTCGTCGCTTTATTTCCATAAATTTTGCGTAAAAAATTAAGAAAATATTGCTAAAAAAAAATTCTTACAAATATGCCAATCGGACTTAGCCTCGACGAACGTTCGGAATTCATCAATAAAATGCAATGTTCCAGCGCAAATTAAGTATGGAATAGAAACTCCATCAGATAGCATGCAGGGGAGCATTTTTTCTTAGAGAGTGCAAAGACTTTAAGTGGAGTGTGGCTTTAAATTTACCTAATAATTAAGTCAATTTATCATTGAACGATATTCGCTTATTCGCAATATTTCTTATGGTAAAAGATTTCCAGACTTGATATTTATATAAAAAAAAACTAAAAAAAAAATTTGCATAAAGAATTGTGTAATTTTGTGACTACAAGTGTATATCGTCCCGGGTTAGTTAGAAAGTAAACGCTCCGGTTAAAATCATTAAAGTATCCTCTTAGTAAGTGTTATCCTAGCACTGACTATTAAGAATATTCAAATATCTCCGCGCAAGTTGGTCCCATAGGGCTTCAGTATTAAACGCTCAAAGAGTTTTTCTGCTCATCTTTGATTTTTAGTTCTTCCCTGGGTGAAATATTTCAGATCGAGATAGTTATTTCTTGCACATTACTCATTAACTTAAATTGTATATTTTTTTGCAAAATCCACAAACAAATATAAAATTCACAGCAAAAGTT
The DNA here is from genome assembly GCA_037575425.1 of Anastrepha fraterculus. Classification (NCBI taxonomy): domain Eukaryota; kingdom Metazoa; phylum Arthropoda; class Insecta; order Diptera; family Tephritidae; genus Anastrepha; species Anastrepha fraterculus. The sequence continues at coordinate 93,871 of JAYXIM010003601.1, forward strand.
TTCGAATAATGAATCACGAGAGTCGTCAGCTCTGTGTGAATACCGCTATTTTGTTAAACAAAATTGCAGTATTCCGTAAATGAGCATTGCCTGTAGTATTATTTTTCAATAAATAAATAAATAACTTTTCATTATCACAAAGAGCGCAAAGAGAGCTAAGAGCGTAGGTGATTTTCCAATGAGCATGAAAACACAAAAAAATTACTCTCGCACAAATATAAATGCACGCCAAATAATGCGACAGCAGCATCAAACGTAGCAAACTGAAATTGAAATCAAAAATCGAACTGTTGAAAAATCACTTTTGCTTTCAGTATGGCGTCTCTGATGTGTTGTCATTGTTGTTGTGCTTGCATATTCTTTATTATTAGTGCGGCTGTTGGATTGGTTTTTATTGTTATTACCGCATTTCATGCGAATGCCTTGCGGCAAAATGAGAGCTGGCAACTGCTGAGCGTAAACATATTCGAATGTGTGTTTGTATGTCTCTGAGTACTAATTTTTGCTTTTGTACACACATGGAAATTACTTTTCAGCAGAGCTTGGTCTTTGCATGGGCACTCAGCTCAGCCCAGCTCGTACGCGTGCGCGAGTATTTCGCAGCCTTATTGTTTTTGTTTTTTCGTATTTATTTCCCTCCTTACTGTTTATTGAAGCATTTTTTTCGTATAAGTACTTATGGATGTATTTTTGTCTGTCTCATTACAGTTTTCTGCAATGTTGCTGGCGTTCGTGGCTTGAAGTTTTAACGGGTTAACACAGCAACGCAAAAGTGGCAGTCGTTTGCGATTACTCGCCGTGAACGGTCGGTCATTCGCTTGATGCTAATTGAGAACAAACTAAAAACATTCAACACAATCGATTCGGCATTGATTGATTTGCGTGCAGCTTCAAAAGAAATAAAATAAAATAAAAAAATATTGCAAAGTATAAAACAGAAAAACGCAACGTGTGTTTATGCATATTTTTCCGTACTTAGCATATTTTCGTTCGAGGGCGCGCGAATTTTGAGCGAACGTGTACGTGTGTATGTGTGTTTAGCATTTATGCCGTGGCTTGATTGTTTGTTAAAATAATTAGAATTTTTGCGTTTATGTGTAAATTGTTGAGAACACTGACAAACGCTGACGGTTGGTTAATTTAATTGCGTATGTGTGTGAAGGAAACAAAAATTATTTAAAGTGAGTGGAGAATCATAAAATAAAATTTTATGTTGATGTGTGTATATAAATTGAAGAAATAAAATTCAAATAAGAAATACGTAAATATGTATGTATCTAAATACTTAAAATGCAATGACAGTAGTTTTGAAAAGCTTGACTGAAAAAATACAATACTTAAGAGCTTAAAAGCAGTATAGAAATACGTAAATGTTTATAAAATAAATATAGTTTCCAAGCGCACTATTTTTAAGACACTATTTTTCTGTAAAATAAAACAAATTAAATAAAAATCGGTTATAAAAATAAATATAACACTCATGCATTAAATAGTACTTCAATATGAAAATCTATCCTAATCAAGGAGTGGAATTTTGCTAATGCAATTTTTTAAAATGAGTTCTATATTTAATTTAACACGAATTTTTTATAGAAAGTCATTTATTTCCTCATTTTTGTCTTTCAAGAAGAATGGAAACAATGCTCACCAAATAAATAAATAACAGTAGAACTAAAAATAGGAATGAAAATAAAAATAAGGGAAAAATAAAAAAAAGGGAAAAGTGTAAGAACGAATAAATAAAATGGAAAAATAAAAAAAACGGAGCAAATTAATAAATGAGAACTCATTAAAAATAAGGATAATTTTACTAAATCAAATAATTAAAATGGATGAAATATAAAAGCCTCTCATTAAATAATTATAAAAAATACGTTGAAAAAAAATAAATATTATGCAATTTTAATTAAATAAATAAATACAGTTGAAATAAAATCGAAAAGAATTACTGAATAAAACAAAAATTACTAAATAAATGAAAAAAAAAATTTTCCCAAATGGGCATATAAAACAAAAAGTTGAACAAATTAAGAATTAATCATTGAAATATTTTCACTAAAGGAAATAATTTAAATGGATATAATATGAAAATGGATTAATAGGTAAATATATATATAGTATGTGTATGTAAATAAATTTGTATTAAAAAAAAGAAATCAAGTATAGAGTTGTTTACCAAAAACAAAAAAAATATATGCGTAAAACATAAAAAGGGCGAGAAATTAAAAACTTTTCACTACAAATAAATAAAAATTAAGTTGAGATAAAAAAGTTTTGCTAAATAAATTTATTAAAATGTAAAAAAAAATTACTAAATTAAAAAATAAAAATTAAATAGAAATAAAAATATTTTTGCTAAATAAAATAATTCGAATTATATATAAAAATATAAAAGTTTTTTATTAAATAAATATTAAAAAATGTATTAAATAAAAAAATATATAAATACATAAAAAATATGAGGTGCGCAACTAAGTTCTTGCTGTTTTTTTGACGAAAATGCAACTTTATTCTGAAATAATAGTTACAAGTGAATCATTGAAAGTATTGCCCATCGCTGGCTTTTACTTTCTCCCATTTTTTTGGTAGATCTCGTATACCGCCGCGGTAAAACTGTTCATCTTTTGAGTCTATCCACGGATCAAGCCATTTCGCTTTTTTGTTTTTCACTAAATTAACATAAAAAATAAAAAAAATTCTAGTAAATTAAAAAAAAAATTCAAATCAAAATAGATATATTTTTACTAAATGATAAAAATGATAGAATAAAAAATAAATAAAATAAAAGAACTATTTTTTTATATTGAAAATAACTAATAAAATCTGAAATTAAAATATCATAAAAACGATTTAGTAAATAATGAAAAATATATACAAATAAGTTTACTAAATAAGGATGTAAATGAAGAAATAAACAAAAGCAATATAATTGAAACTGTTGTCAAACCAATGAATAATTTGAAAAAATATGTTAATAGGAACATCATAAAAAATCGGAAATTTTGCTCAAGTTCGTGGCCTAAGTCTTTTGAGATTCAACGTTCAACGCTCAATGATAAATTTTAAAAGTATTGCGTAATACGTGGAAAAATTACTTTAAAAACTTATCTTTTTAATGCAAAATAAATAAACTTCTTGCTTAACGAAATTATGTGAGGGAAAACATAATTTTGATTGAATTTAATTGGTAGACAAAAGCGAATATTTAAATGATTCCATTAAGTAAGACAAAATGAATGCAGTCTGAAATTTCAAATTTGCTATCAAAGGTTTTTAAAAAAAAACATAGTAAAATTTTCTTATATTACACAGGGAGGAGTTTTTGTAGATACAGAAAGAACTATTAAGAACTACAAGAGCCAAAATTCTCTTGAATAGATAAATTTTAGTATGTGGTATAGATACAGTAATAAATATATTTAAAGTACAACCAAAGAGAGAGTACAAAAAAAACCAAGACGCCAATAACAATTGAAAAAAAATATCAGACTCCAATGAGATTGATAAGCCAAAAATCTTACGCACCAACTAAGAAAATTAAAAAAAATCAGATTAGTAGGAGTGATAAACCAAATATCCTACCAAATATCTTGAAATACCTTGAAAGGTGTTTGAAACATATGAGTATGAAATATGCGCTCCAACACGGAAATCTATTGAGTCCTAGAAAAAGTTGAATTATAGTATTTTGTGGTTCATATATTCTGATTTTATATTGAATAAGCGCCAAATGATTGAAATAATGACACATTTTCATATTAAATTTCGATACAAAACCACATGACTAGATTTCTTGTGATGGCATTGAAAATGAGTAGTACTGGAACGCATTAGATGCAAGATGAGAGCTTCTCCATACACGTTTTTATGGTGCTTTCTTAAACTAAATACTCCGCATTATCGGAAGTTTTAAAGCCACCTTCATTTTTTTTGTTGAACGCAAAAAATTATCTTTAAATATGAAGACCGACGATTCATAAATTGGGTTGATAAATAAATGAAAAATTAATTTAATTTTTTTTTTCAATTTTTTTAAATGCTTTTTTTAATGGGTTTTCAATCATCTGACAATTCTGTAAATACGAAGTAAGTCCATTAAAAACTCACAGAAATATTACATATTGCAAAAGTTCATATCTGCCCATTTGGCGACTGTGTCGACAGAATTTCGAAAAATTATAGATCTCCAAGAAACGTAAAAAAATTTTTTAAGATTTTCAAAAGCTATTTTAAATGATTTGAACTATAAAATATTGCTCAACATGAAAGATAATATTCAGTGAATATCATATAAAATAAGGGAGACAAAATTCAGCAACTAAAATATTTGTTTTTGATACATATTTTTTATAACATTTATCGAAATAAACTTAAGGTCTTGTATGCAAATATAATTAGTAACAATAAAAAAGTAACGAGGAAATAACCCATGAGAAAAACCATAAATCAAGTTTTTAATAAAAAAGTACTACTATAATTCGATGGAAACCAATTTCCACTACAAAAGTTTACGAAAACTAATACAAATTCCAATAATAAAAAATTCTACGAATAACCGCTAAAAAATTACGAACTAAAAAACGATATAATAAATAATAGGAGTTATAGTAGACTGAAAGAAATCCTAAAACTAAAGATTTGATATCCAAAAATGAAAAAAATTCTAAGCTTTCCAAAACAGAGGAATTAATTATACTAAACAACGAAATATTTCAAAAACACTGATTTGTTATATTTTGATGGAACTTTAATGAAAATTCTTAAAATACGTTTTCAAAAATAAAAAACTGATACTAAAAATCGATAAATAAAAATATAGAAACTGAAACAAAGAAATGAAATAATTGAATTGAAATTAATTGAAGAAAATGAAAAATTAAAACAAAATAAACTCGCATTACAAAACTGCAATCAATATATTTAAATCTCACTTTTTCAGAGGAAGCAAAATCTTCTTAGCAGTCACTTGAAACTGATTTCAAACACTAACTTCAAGTTCGTCGCTTAAGTATTTCATTTAAATGAAAACCTCAAATTACAACTCCAATAAAGAGAATAAAAACCAATATTTATGCAATTGAACATTAAATTCAATTGAGAAATAAACTTTTATAACACCAACAGCAGTGGTTAGAAAAAAAAGTCGAATCAAATTTTTGCTCGCGTGTGAAAAATGCCCTTCCGCCACTGCTGCTGACAAAGTATTCGAAAACAAAAAACCCCAGTGACTAACACACAAACAAATGGCGCTAACGAACTTCTCACTACCCTTCGGTGCCGGTGCATTGGCGCAACAAGTGCCTACGTGGACTGCCACGCTACCACCACTGCATCCCGCACACCAATTGGCTGCCAACACCAACAATTTACTCTACTCGCCGGCTGATCATCAGCAGCAGCACGGTGACGATGCACCGCCGCCGCCTGAGTCAGAATTCTACAAAAATAATCCCTATGCGCCACCACAACTACATCAGCAGCAACAACAACAGATACGTCAATCATATCAATACAATAGCAACAACAACAATCCAAGTACACAGAATAATAATCGGCTGAAAAGCGGTAACACCTACTTGCCGCCCATACCGCCACCCGGTGCGCGTAATACACAATTTAATAACCAAAAACAACAACAGCCACAACAACAACAGCATTATAGTCATTTCAGCATAAACCAACAGCAGCAGCAACAGCAACAACAGCGCCACCAACTTCAACAAACAAATGGCAATAATGTCGCTTTCAAGACAGCCATTTCCGCATCGACTGTTGCCTCTGCCGCTGGCGGCACAGCCTCTGCTTCAGCGGCTTCGTCTTCGACTAGAACCTACGGTGAAGGTACATACAATCGTTTTGGATCTGGAGGAGGAGCATCAACACCTCAACAGCAGCAACAGCAACAACAAAAGCAATATTATAATTCCTATACTCACAGCACATCCTCATTTGTTGCTCAGTCCCAATCGAAGACTCAAACACAAACAGGCCAACAGAGTTTTGGCTCTGCACCCAATACCGAAGCACCACAGCCAGCTGCAGTATATGGTGCAGTACCTGCACCGTCAGTGAGGACGGATGATGAATTGAGTAGTGGCGATGATGGAGTGGGTGGTGCAGGGGATGGCGGTGATGGTGGTACTGGCAACGAAGCATATCCTCATCGTCCGCCAGGATTTACGCGTGTTCAGGCTGGACAGGGCGGCCGCACACAGGTGCATGCAGTGTTGGATTATGATGTGGAGGAGGGCGAAGAGGGAGATTACTACGATGATGGTTATAAGGGTGAGTACTTGGAAATAGAATTTCATTTGAAAAGAGGTGGGAAATACAGAAAAAAATGTACTAATTATGACTAAATTGGCAAAGTTTGCTGGTTTACTGGAAATTTGTGACTCACCAAAATTTTGAGTTATTAGAAAATCACTTATGTAATAGTGGTAATCGACAAAAATGCAAGAAAGTAGATTACAAAAAAAAAAATTACTGACAAAACCACTGCCCGAAACTAAAAATATCTGCATCAGTGAAAAACAGAATTACCAGAGTGACACATTGCCTAATTTATTTATGAACCCTTTGATATAAAAACTATCTGCCTTAGAAATTTTTTTAAATTTTGAGTAAGAAGATACTTAATTGCAGAAGGTTTAGGACGCGATAGGTTAGACCCTTAATAGGGTCTCCACAAAAGACCTTTCTTTCCTCCTCTGCCCCTTTAGTAACACTCCTCTGGGAAACGGAAATGCAATGCAGTTAGAACTTTAACAACGCGGAGGAGGTGATTTCGGTACCGCCACCTATTCGCCTCCAATGTCTATGGGTATGTTATAACACAACATGTTAGGTGATCGGCAGGGGTGAGTTATTGCACCAGCATAAACAGTTCTCATATATGTACGAGGAATGCTGTTTGAACAACAGTCCTTAGTGATATAAATCCGCGTCATTCCGATAACATAAAACCGACTATCGCGGTTTGGTAGCAAGGGTGGTCTAAGAGGGTGGCTCTACTGTTTGCAAAACAGACGGCTTCTTCCAGTTGCTTAACCAAGGTAGTCGTGTCCAATGAATTTCGATAGAAATGGACCCCTTACAGTAGTGCTGACTTTGTAATCGTTTTTTTTGACGCTCCTATAAGAAAATAAATTCTATTTCAAGTAGTTCTTTTCAGTAAAGCTCAGTTCAGCATAGAAACTTATGCTGAAGAGCATTAAGCACAACTTCTTTCAAAACAGCCAACCCTGGATGCAGGGTGAGTAAGCGAATGTGTCCTTCTTGGCCTTCTGCATCGAAGTAATGCGGTAGAGGACCCGGGGTTGAGGGAAACTTTCAAGAAAGGAGGAGGGATGCCTTTAGAGGAGTCACCACACACATATTAATGATGGCTAATATGGCGCTAAGGCATTTTTACCTTTTACCTTTTTTACCTATCTTAGCGTCAGCAAAAACAACAACAAAAAATCAGTTCAGTTTAATTCACTTGAGTTTAATTAAGTTAAGTTTGGTTCATTCAATATATTTCAACTATTTTTAATCCAGTTAAGCTAATTTAAGTCAAGTTAAATTATAAATATAATATTAATTTCCGTTTAGCTAAGTTTAGTGCAATCTGGTTCAGTTTATCTCAGTTAAGCTAAGTTAAATTATGCTAATTTATGTTAAGTTAAGTTCGGTTTAATTTAGTTTTTTTTCATTTAGTGGAATTAAGCTAAGTTATGTTAAGTTAAGTTATGCTTATTCACTTTAAGGTAAGTTCAGTTCCGTTTAATTCAGCTTCGTTTACTTAATTTCAGTTCCGTTAAGTTAAGTTCAGTGAATTTCGGCGAAGCTAAGTTCAATGCATTTCAATTCAGTTAGGTATAGTGAAATTAAGTTAAGTTATGTTAATTTACGTTAAGTTGAGTTAAGTTAAGTTAAATTAGGTTCAATTGATCTCTGTTCAACTAAATTCAGTTCAGCTTAGGTAAATTCACTTCGTTTCAGCTCAATTGAGTTTAATTAAGTTAAGTTCAGTTCAATTTATTTCTATTCAGTTCAGTCTTGTTAAGTTAAGTTAAGTTCAGTGAATTTCGGCGAAACTAAGTTCAACGCAATTAAATTCAGTTAATTGTAATTCAATTAAGTTAAGTCATATTAATTTACGTTAACTTAAGTTATGTGTAATTTACGTTAAGTTAAGTTATGTTAAGTTCAGTTCAGCTCAGTTCAGTTCAGTTCAGTTCAGTTCAGTTCAGTTCAGTTCAGTTCAGTTCAGTTCGATTCAAATTTAGCTAATTTAAGTTATGTTAATCTCGTTAAGGTAAAGTTAGTTTCGCCAAATTCAGTTCAGTTCACTTAAGTTTATTTTATATTTAAGCTAAGTTAAGTTCAGTTCAATAGATTTCAGTTAATTTCTCTTCAGTTAAGTTCTGTTTAATGAAGTCCAATTCAGCTCAGTTTACTACAGTTCAATTCCATTCAGTTTATACCAGCTTAGTTCAGTGTATTTCAAAGCTCCTGTGATATGAAGATAAAATTTGGTCAAATTAACCTTTGCTTTATATGAAATATAATTCATTTATATTCTACTCCCTTGTACTTAGGTCGATATATAGTACTATAGTCCTTTTCTAGTCGAAAAGCAATTTTTTTAAAATACTTCGATCGTTTTGTTTTCTCATGCTGCGGAATCTACTTATAAACACAATGAGCTTAATAGTTGGTGATGCTATTTAAAAGAAAATATTGAAATCTTAGATTTTAGATTTTCCTATGACGTTCAAAGCTGTTTACTGAAACCTTTATGTGAAAAACGAATTCGCCCTTAAAGTTTAAAAGTTTTAATTTTTATTAGTTTTTTATTGATTTTTATTGGCCCTCCTTTCCCTAAACTCTGACGGTCAATATTCTTTAATTGTTCAAAATCAGTGCAAATATTTAAATTAGAAAAACTAAGAATAAGAAACCTGAATTGAACTTTGCTTAAAATAAATGTTAAGAATACGCGATGGCGTGATTCACCCGAACGCTTACCTACTTATTAAAAATTTATTGAAATAAATATGCTGAAATTAGCTTAAAAACTCGGAAGTAAAGTTGTTTGACATCTAATCGCTTCAAATTCTAAGCTATTCCACTCATTCAATTCGAATAAACGGAGATCAAAGTGTACAACAAAAATTAAATAGGAATATTTTGATGCTAATATATTGCACTACGCAGGCATTGGTATACACGTACATACATACGTACGTGTATTCCTTAGTACGTCTACTAAAAATAAAAATACACAAATAAAGACAAATATTTGTTGAAATGCAAGCTTTTGTTGCTTTTGCTAAACATTTATTGTGTTATACTATGTGACGAGTGTTGAGGTTAGTATCATACATACATACATATATGACTTGTTGTTGTTCTCTTTTTATTAATTTTTTCTTTTTACCCTTTGCTTTGTGTTTTCTGTTTTTTTTTTGTTATTGTTTATGCTAATATTATGGTTTTTTACTTATGCCGTTCGTGCGCTCTTTGTGATAAATGTCAACGCATAGACGGCTTTTGTTGTTATTTACTTGACGAACTTAAGCGACTCAGATGAATAGTTGAATACTCGTAAGTAGTGGAATTGATACCCATATATCCATTCTACAAAAAAGCGGTTTATGCTACGGCTAATATTATAATGCCCAGTAGGCATTTTAGGTAGGCCGTAGGCCATTTTATCTAACTAGTGTTCAAAATCAAGCTGGTAAATAAACACTTAATTCTGTGCTCTTGACAAATTAATGCTATGCTTTTTACAGTAACCAAATTATATAAGCAGCTGTTTTATTTTGTCAGGAAAGAAACTTTTTATTTTTGACACAGACGACCAAAATCGGCGCTTGAATTACCTAATACTTTAATAAATAATTCTAATTTTCTAATAATTCCACGAAAGTAAAATTTTCTCTTATGCAGAGTTTTCATAAAGGAAAGAAATGCATTAAAGAAATGTTCAGTGAAATTTCTGAAATGAAATTTTCATAAGTTCATAAATACAATTCGTGAATGCCGCGCCAAAAAAATTGGCCGTCTTTGGCCGCAAACCAATCATCGATCCATTTTTTGGCTTCTTCGTCAGAATTGAAGCGCTGCACAGTGGTTCCGCCATAGGACATTGGATGAAAATAGTCATGTTAAAATTATGCAACAATATTTAGCTAACTGTTAGTTCATTAGTCATAGTAACTTAGAGTACAAAAGAAATTTCAACTGCACAAACAATTCACTTATAATTATGCCTCCAAAGTAAGAGAATTTGAAAAGTGATAGTTAGCGTGGTCTCCGCTCCGTACTTACGCAGTTCCGGGAAGTGTTATTTTTCTAAGCATTACTGTGTTTATGACCTGTTGTACAATGGAAATTCAAATTGAAGGTATGTACGACATGTTAAACGTTTTGTTATCTTTTTTAATTATTATTTAATAGGTTTTCAGACCGTACGAAATACGTACTTTAAAATTTGCCGTTTATTTTTTTTTATAAGAAGTTTGTAAAGTTTTAACTAAGTTCGCACGCATCTGCACAAATGAAACATACATTAAAATATTTTTACGTATGTCCTTTTAAAGGAAAAGTAATTTCCAGCTGCGATGACCTGCGATTGTGCTTGATATAGGGTCTATATGTGACTCATCTACGAGTAAATGTTATATTTGTGGTGCGACACCTAAAGAAATGAATGACTTAGAAAAGTGTAGAAACAAACAAGTAAACTCCAGTAGATTTGAATTTTGTTTATTACCCCTGCATTCTTGGATTAGATTTTTTGAATACTTTATTCATGTTTCTTATAGAATCGAATTTAAAAGGTGGCAAGCACGTTCATCTGAGGAAAAAGCACTTTTAGCTAAGAGAAAGGAATTTATTCAGAGGGAGTTTAGAGAACAATTAGGCTTGATAGTTGACAAACCGCGAAGTGGAGGAAGGGGCACCTCTAATGATGGAAATACAGCACGAAAATATTTCCTTCATTCAACCATATCATCCGAAATCACAGGAATAGACAAACACGTTATAGACAGATGTAGTTATCGCCTACAATGTCTTTCATCTGGTTTTAAAATTAATTCGAATAAATTCAAAATATACGCACTAGACACTGCTAAAATTCTAGTTAGTAAATATTCATGGTTTAATTTACCTGCATCAGTTCATAAGTGCTCATTCATGGGTCGGAGGTGATCGATCATTGTTTATTATCAATTGGAGAATTATCAGAGGAGGCAGCTGAATCATGTAATAAATTAGTGAAACAATTCAGACGTGACAATACTAGAAAACACTCAAGAACTGTAACTAACACGGATCTTTTGCACGGGCTTCTTCTTAATTCCGATCCATTTATATCTAGTCTACGAAAATTACCATGAAAAAAGAAATCTATGATGTCAAAAGAGAAGTGTTAGATTTATTGAGTTAAAAGTTTTGTATTTCTAAGTACATTCACTTTTTTGGAAGTGAATGTTTTATTGTTTTCATAAATAAGAATAAGTTAACTGGCACCCAAGTATACTTTATGCTCATCCTTCGAATTTAATGTTTTATTATTGTTTATAATTTAAGATTTATGCAAAACTTTAAACGAAACAAAGAAATTTTATATAATAAATGTGTGTACCTAATTTTCCTTTGACTTTTTATATTAATTACACTGTGCGACAATTTTGGGGTCATCAAACCACACCGGACCTTTTTTTTCTGAAAATATACCTATTCAATAGCAAAACCCTCGCTGGGTTTTTAAAAGTTAGCTCGATTTTTTTTTTATTGCGTTTTGAAGTTTTCTATTTTCATGAGATTTTGGAGTTTTACCTGTTCGCTAAATTTTACTTATAAATCGACCTTTGTTTGATTTAATCGATTTATTTTGTCATAGCTTGATGCAGAAATTTCGTACATGTACAAATAAACTTATTTTGAGAAGAACCTATATCTCAATACGCAATTTGGAATACCAAAATTTCGAAAAATTGTATGTTTTTACCATTTTTTACTGTAATTATGAAAATAATTAAAATTTCTCACTATTTCTTCTAGCAAAAATGTTGCAAAATGTACTAAAAAAGTCATTTATAAGATAAAAACATAAAACTGAACTTTAAGTTTGTTATTTTCTAAAAAAATAAATTTTTAACAAGATTTTTCTTCATAAAAATAATTTTTTTATACTCTGCTTTAAATTTTTTTTTAAATATCTAAAAACTCTGTAGGTAAAAATATTAAATAGATTAAGTAAAAAGAATATAGACTTGAATTCTTATAATTTTTTTTTTTTTATTAAAATAAAGAATTTTTACGTACTAAAACCTTAGAGACGAGCTCTTTTCGACAATGATTGAATTTCAACATCATCATTATCAGAGTAATCAGATTCATCAGTAAAGAATTCCATGCCTGTCTCTTCTTCTTCTACCTCATATTCTTTTTCCTCCTGGTTACTCCATTTTCCTTCATTTTCTTCCTGGTCGTATTGAAAAATATGTTTACTCCACCAACATATTTCGGCTAGTATGGCACCTGGAGCTCGTTTTCCTCGGTATCTTGACTCAAATGGCATCGCAGTTTGATGGTACCGCTCTCCTTGCTCATCTGATTCTGTCGACAATTGTTGACTAAAATAGTCCAAATGTTGGTGAAGAAAGTGAATTTTTAGCGACATATGGACCCCATATGGACTTATAAGTATATTTTTTATTTTCGGTTTTTTATTATTTTTACTGATAGTATAAAATATTTAAAAGAATTTAACTATGGAAAATATTTAGCGCGTCAAATGTGTTTTAGGAGTTGTTATGCACGAACCTGATCTCGCAAGACTGCTGCGATCTTAGAACAGGTAAAATCGTTGGGAACAAATTTTGGAATTTCTAAAACAAACATTTCCTGATAAGACAGACTACAACCTTCTTTATACTTTTTATTTTGGAATGTGTGCTAGCCACTTTTCTATGTACTTAACAGGCTAAAAGTCTTGTGAGACCAATCTTGCTTTTCACTACTCACGATCACATTTTGTTACATCCAATATTCATTGGAAACCCGTATCTGGAAAAAATACTAGCAAAAATAGAAAAATCTGAAAATGTGTATAACGGGTGGTTACGTATAAAATTATTTTCATAATTACAGTAAAAAATGGTAAAAACATACAATTTTTCGAAATTTTGGTATTCCAAATTGCGTATTGAGATATAGGTTCTTCTCAAAATAAGTTTATTTGTACATGTACGACATTTCTGCATCAAGCTATGACAAAATAAATCGATTAAATCAAACAAAGGTCGATTTATAAGTAAAATTTAGCGTACAGGTAAAACTCCAAAATCTCATGAAAATAGAAAACTTCAAAACGCAATAAAAAAAAAATCGAGCTAACTTTTAAAAACCCAGCGAGGGATTTGCTATTGAATAGGTATATTTTCAGAAAAAAAAGGTCCGGTGCGGTTTGATTTTTGATGTCGCACTGTGTTATATATTACTTTATTCTGTATTATTATTATTATATCTTATATATATTCTTATTATATATATGTTACTTTTTATATGTCTTAATGTTTTTTTAACAAATAAAAACATTTCTCAACTTAAAAACGTACTAAAAAGTCATTTATCACGCCAAAAGTTCTTATAACCGCTCTTCCTACGTGGCGGGACCACTGTGCGCTGCTCGGAAAGTGCGTTGCCCATCGATGCAAACAAATCATAACCGGAAGGCGCCAAGTCTGGTGAGTAAGCCGCATTCACCAGCGGTTCCCAATCGAACGTCTCCACCAATTTCCGGGTCGCTCTTGTTCGATGTGGCAGTGCATTGTTATCAAGAAAATCATCAAGAAAAACTACTTTGTGACGCTAATCGGCATATTCTGGGCGTTTTCGGTGTATAGCGCTGTTCAAATCGGCCAATTGTCGTTGGTAGCGTGCACCGTCAACTGTTTCACCTGGTTTTAATAGCTCGTATCAAATCATACCACGCTGCTCCCAGAAAACACTCAGCATTGCCTTGCGGCCGAAGCGATTTGGTTTGGCCGTTGTGTTTGGCTTGTGGCCGGGCGGACCATACGATCGTTTACGCTTGGGATTGGAGAAATACACCCATTTTTCATCACCCGTAATGATTCGATGCAAAACCGACTTCCTTTTGAACCGGGAGAGCAGCATTTCACAAGTGGTTTTTCCGTCTCAACGATGTCCGCAAATCGTAGTTTGAAGACACGAAATTCGACATTTTTAAGAACGATAAAAATAAATTGTTGTATGAAACCTAACAAACAATGAACTGAATATTGTTAACAGATGACAGACGAAAAAAACAAAACATTTGGGAAGGTTTAAAAACCCTCCTAGCGACATCTATGAAGTAACAGCTGAAAGTCTCATTTCATAGGTATATACCTGTATTTACAAATGACCAACAAGTAACTTAAATATGACAACATTATAGAATTTTCAGTCTACATAACATAAAACATTGTTATGGAAATATGATATTGCAAGGTTTAAGGCGTCTGAGCCTTCGTATTACTCCGTCGTTTTTTGCGATATTATCACTGAATATTTAGGGATAGCGAAAATCTTTAGTGATAATTGGCATTTCTCAGTAACATAACACTGTTTCTTGAAGAATAAAAGTAAGCTCATTAGTGCTGAAGTAGTATAAGGAAATGTTTTCAAAATAAACCATTATTTCGAGTAGAAGCTTCTAATTATACCTCACCAAAAATTGGAAAATATGTTTAATTTTTTCTGCTTTTTTCTAATACCAATTTTTCAAATTTACCGTCAGTGAGATTTTCCTTTGTCGATCGATTGACGATTCAGGCAAAGAAAAAAGGTGTTTCCACTAGCGCAGAGGTGTGTTATATTTTACAAATATTTTAGTATTTAGTATTACAAAGTACAAGTTTCAAGTGACTACAAAATATCACTAATTTTTTACAGCTTTTTTGGCTAAGATTTTACCTTTTTTTCATACAAAGTACGTGCTCGAATTTCTGGAACTGGGAAGTGCAATAAAATGCCTTTCAAAAGATGCACCTAGCTGTTGTAAAACAACAAAAAAAAAAAAAAACAAATAAGGCTCTTAACAATTATGTGTGAAAAATGAAAAGTGACATCATTTAAAAATCCACCATTAAATGAATTAAAGTTTGCAAGGCCTCGCCCACATATTTTTGTATGTTTTCATAGTTCAGCAATCTCGATCCGAATTTTGTGTTTCGGCTCTGAATCGTTGTTGGCTTATTCACATAAGCTTTACTTTCCGAAAAACCCCAGTCTGTTCTGTCAGTTCAGTTTTTTGAAATTTTTTCTCTAACCTCTGAGTAGTTGACTCATTCAGATGATTTTTTACACCAACCCCTGTTTTATAAAAAGTTTTAATTAATTAATAATAATGTAATTATTTAATTTCTTTTATCATGTAAAATTGTGCATCTGTCTACCTGAGAAATGTCAAGGATGGCTCAAAAAAAAAAGTTACCTTCTAGGAATTATTCACTACTGAAATACACTTTATATATGAAGCTTGTGCTTGTGTGCATACTTGGTTTCAGATTCTGCCTATCATTTTAGTCACTAAAACTCGACAAAGAGCTGCTGCGGTATTTAAATGATCTATACTGTCATTGACTCTCTAAACCTCGCTGCCGGTTTAGATTTTTTCTTGTCATTAGCCGTGTATATATGTACGCATAAATATGCTTAGTAGGTCGTTAGTGTGCTACGCTTAATAAATTCTTTCAAATACATCTCCACTCCATCGTTTGTTGCAGCCATAAAAGAGTGGATTTGATTCTTAATATCTTTCTTTGTGATGCTCCAACGATGTCATATACAAAGTTGGTCTAAATCGAATTTGTATTTTTAACACACACATACAGAAGCAGTTACACGCACACGTGTGACAGCTTGTTATTTAGTTTACCGCAAACGGCCTTGCCATTTACTTTTATAGGCCTTTAACCTTGCACAGCTGTGTGGAAGATATCATCAACCTTTTGATTGGGAATTTGCTGTTGGGATTTTTGTTGCTGTTGTTGTTGTTGTTATTGGCATTGATGATTTGTTTACTGAATTCTGCTACACTATTGGCATCGATTGTCAGCCAGCTGCTTCTGACGTAATTAACACTCCTTTGGCTTGCGTTGCTTCCCAATTCTCTGTCACCTCTTTCCTCTTTGTATCAGTTGACTAGTTGCTTTTGCTAAACGGTTAATGGTTTATTTGCATGCCAGCCAGAATAAGCGCTTGATTTTACCTCTTTTTGGTTGCCCCAAATAATAGACTTCATGCTATTGCGAGGTTGGTTCAATAAGACGCTGAAAATTAGAACAAATGCTTGTGAAAAAGCAGAAAGAGTGGCTGAGTGGCAAAGAAGATGGGAAGAGTCTACGAAAGGCCGTTGGACGCACAGTCTTGTCCCGAACCTGGAGAAGTGGGTGAATAAAATACACGATGACACTGACTATTACCTCACCCAACTAATCATCGGTCACGCCTTTTTTTTGGAATATCTACATTGCTTCCAGCTTACAGATAGCCTCTACTGCCCCAGCTGCCACAATTGAATAGACAGCGTAGAACATATGGCTTTCCATTGCATTCGCTTTAACGGAGATCGGGTTTTACTCGAGAGGGTTTTAGAACACCAGCCGATAGATATCGAACTTGTGAAGGACATGTGTTCATTCATCGTCAAATGGGACGCAGTAAGCGCGTTTTCAGTCTCAACCATGACGAAACTGCAACAAATTGATTGGAAAAGAAAAGCTCAACGGCGATAACAGCAGCAGCATACAACCGGGGACGACCTGTCTAGACAATCAAACAACCAAACAGACGCTTGAGATAATCACTCATTACAACATCATACAGATCACAAGACGATTGCTGTTAAATTTCACACTATCGCAAAATTTCCAATGTTCCTGAGGAAGAAATGGATATTATCGAAGGCGTAGAGTCGCCATACGCCCACATGAGAGGAATCTAGACACAGGTGCCTGCTGTGCCGCACCACAGCACATAATGGAAAAATTGCATGACTTAGGTTATGAGTAGGTCTCCATTCCGCATAGGTATTTCCCAGATTCAACATCCTGCCATAATTCTTTGTTTTCAAAGGCGTATGAAGAAATGGTTCGAAATAAGAGTTGGGGTCTCGAGAACTCGTATATTTCGGTGGGCATACAAATTTGGAGCATCCGTTGAAAAATTAAAAAAAAAAAATATTTTCGCAAATAAAATGTTCCTGATGTTAATTTTGAGATATTTCCTGACTCACCCTCGTATTTCCATTTCTTTGGCATACACGATCGACTTGTTTGTCACATTTTATCTATAATGGCCTCATGCAGATTTATATATTATGTATTATACTAAAATTTAAATCTATGTATACTTTTTTTACTCACTATGCTCGCATGCACTGCATTTGTTGTGTTTTTTTTTTCTTAACTAGTTTTAGTACCTACGCCACCAAGTAGCTGATGGCTAAGAGCATAGTCTTTATAGAGTCTGTGAACTATTTCGAATTGATTGCCGCTTAAGTTTTCATCTATATGAAACCTGTTCTTTATGCTTCCCTGCTGCTTTCTAGGTGGGGTATTAAATATGTACTAGCATATGCTCGTTTTGTACGATATAAACGCTAGTTCATAGGAATAGAAGAATCAGCTTAGCAAGACACCATTGCATTGCTCGAGTAGTAGTTTGCTATGCTTCAGATCGTACGAGTTTTAGAAATCATTAGCATTCAAAGCAGTCAAAGTCATATTAGCATCTCATACGCGAAAGATAAATGTGTCGATTAAGGAAATATACTAGATTAGTTGAAATCAAATGGCTGAGTAGCAAAGTAGCAAAGCTTGAAGCAACAACGGCAAAGTAGCTAAGAGCGAAAAGCAAAGCTGGCAAACAATTCTACATATAAACTAATAACTGTAATCCAATAAAATTGATTTTTTTCTGTTTTTTTTTTAACTTTGGTTTTGTTTAGCATCTTGAAGTTTTATAGCTTTTTAAGATGAAATAAATTTTGATTAGCTATATGGATTCATTTTATATTCAGGTAAGGCAAATTACTTATTCAATACTTATTCAATGATACAGTGTATTTATAAGTTCTCAAGGCAAAAGGATTTCGCTTTAGAAAAAATTGAGCGCCTAAAGTGACTCACCTCTGTTGTAGAGCAAATGGGAAAATAAAGTTTATGAAAAACGCATGAAAATGGGCTTCTTTTTCTAAGCATGAAACGAAAAATAGCTTGCTGGGAGCATAATAAAGAAAAGTATAAAAGTTTCTGAGGTCAGCAAAAAAAATCTCCACATATGAAAGGTGGGCGCGTGAGTTGCACTGAATTCGAAATCACACTTTTTCTTATGAAACTTTACAAATTGGTTGGACCAAGACACAAACACTTTTCTTGGCGTAGTTTGACAAGTTTCGGGACCTCATAGCAGACAAGTCCTTTTGAGTTTGATGCTCTCACTATATTCTAGAACACCTTTGGTTGGTTGCCTATTGATGAAAGCTAAATCGAGGATACTTTTCACAGAAACGTCATCGTCGCTACCTACGAGCTTTTCAAACCAATTTTGAAGAAATCGAACACGTTCATAAATAAATGGGTGAAATGATATACCGAATGGTATAAAAACGTTGACGATTTCGTCGAACGAGAGCGAATAAATATACCTCTCCAAAGCGAGATGAGAATATCATTGATGTTTTTGTAACAAACCCGAATATATCGTTGAGTAAAGCTGAATCAATTTTATGAAAAAGTGGTGTTAATTCACCCAGAGTGTCAAAGTACTGTCGAGGATGATTACGTGCAGAAGACCTCATATTCTGGAGCAAATTGAAAAAACTGCAGATCTCATTATCACACATAATTTTTAAGTGGCGGGTCCCAAACCCAGCGCACAACCAGCTATCCTGGAATGCTTCGCCTTCTCACGTTAGCTCACTCCCGAACGGGTGTTCGGAAGCTACCCAGAGGACACATGGGCTAATCCCGGACGTTGTGAACTGCTTGAACCATATGCAGAAGAATCGACCTGGCCACTCCCAAGTGAATGGCGATCAGTAACTTTCCCCACTTGCGTGGACTTCTACACATGGAACCATCTACTGCTCTGAAAAAGGGTTTTCAATTCTAATTTGAATGCACTTTTGATGCTACCAAAAAGCTACATTGCCATCAGCTGCGAAGATATTTAGTAGAACTAGCCAGCCTTAGATTTTACAAGAGGACAACGGCCTCAAGTATGGAAGCCGAGCAAATAAGCCCAGCGCAAAGTGACTGCATGGCCAATTAAAAAAAAACTAGAACCACGTTTTTCTAATTTCTAAGTAAAGCAGTGGTTTTCTTTTCAGTAAAGTCGTATGCGGAAGTAATATCTGAATTTGCAAATTAGCTTATATTTTTCCGAAATAGTCGAACTGGTATTTGCCACACTAACAATTCAACACTCTATTCCGCAGATTGGTTGCATTTTAAGCGCACTAATTAAGAGAATGGCTTATTTTAAGTGTTGACTAACTTAAATGCGCTGCAAAAGGTTACAAAAAAAAAATCAAAGCCACAGCAATAAAATTAATGCAAAGAAGGCATTTGGAATAAATGTATAAGTATATTTGGGGTATGAATGGAACGCATGGCATGCGTAGTATGTATGTATTTGTGTGTGAGCATTTGTATTCGAATCATTCTGAAAGAGTTTTCCCCTTTGAAAGCTGCCACGAAGTGCGTAATGAAAAAAATCCTTAAAAACTATTACGAAATATCCACCTGAATACCTATATATATGCATCTACATACATAAATATGATACAAACATGAATTTATACATATTTTATTTAAGCATAGCAACGCTTACCAAATAGCTCAAGTACGTATTGGCCAGCAACAATAGCCAATACGAATGTTTTACTCCTCTACACGATAGAAATGATATCTTTAACGTTTGTGCTATATTTGGGCATGTGTTGCGGTGCGTGCAAGGGTGTTGTAATGTGGTGGTAAAGCAACAACAACGCTCTTCAAAGCAATTAACTTCATAAATTATTTTGAACCTTTTCACACATCTGCACCAAGCCATTGGTACAAAAATACCATTTATTTCCAAGAAATATACAGCCAAGTGCTTTCAGTTTGTAATTATGAAATTTGTAACCTTTTTACACTTCAAGTTTTTTTTTTAATTTTTTTCCACTTATTGGCAAACCGGTGATTTTCGAGCCCACTGTTGATTGCGTTTTGCTTATGTTTTTCGTAGTAACTGAGCCGCGCTCTGTTTTTTTGACAGCTTCTCAGAGACGCAAAGAGAAAAATGTTGCAACTGCACGATTTAAAACCAAGGAAAAAAATATATAAATGGCTAAGGTTATGCATAATGCTGTAAATATCATCGTTGAAAATGTCTACTTAAGCACTTCTAATTGAGGATATGACTTTAGAATCATTGAAGTATGAAATTAGCTGCTGCTTGAACTGTAACTCGAAGCTGATATATTTAAAAAATACTACTTGTACAGGTTGCCAGGCTCGTTTCTTTTCTTTCCCCAGTAACTCATTCATCCATTGTACTGCACTCGGATTCCGTTTAAATTTTCTTTAAATCGACCCGACCTCCGAAGAAATCTGAGTAGATCTGGTGGTGCCAAGGAGCCAAGATGATCCCTTCTTAACACATCAGTGCCAAAGACCTCAAACTTGAATCGAGCGAGGGCGGGGCAGACGCACAGAAAGTGGTCCGTCGTCTCATCCTCCTCTTCACAAGCTTTTCAGAGTGCACTGTCTGAGATGCCCACCCTTTCCATGTGCTTCGCCCACAGAAACTGGCCCGTCATCAGTCCAAC
The DNA here is from genome assembly GCA_037575425.1 of Anastrepha fraterculus. NCBI lineage: Eukaryota > Metazoa > Arthropoda > Insecta > Diptera > Tephritidae > Anastrepha > Anastrepha fraterculus. Next base: position 114,761 of record JAYXIM010003601.1, read on the forward strand.
CAGCTGTCTGCACTCCCTTCTGTTTAATGGCAGGAGGGTTTGCGACAGTCGATCGGACATGACAGGTAACATCAGTTTAGTCCATCTGCGGCCTCTCTCAGCCTGCCAAGCTCGCTTGAGGGTTGTAGTAACCCATTTGCTAACCGTGGCTTTAATGGCCGCAGAAGGGAGGGGCAAACAGAGCCCATCTTAGCTAAGGAGGCAGAGGTCTCGTTTCCCACGATACTCACATGTCCCAGGACCCATGTTAGCATTAGGCTGTTATGTCTACCGACATAGTTCAGCCTAGATTTACAGGACTCGACTACCCCTGATGTGGTTGGGGGGCTGCCTAAGGCCAAGAGCGCAGCCTGGATGTCGCTGCAAACACATATAGATCTGCCTCTCCATCGGTTTTCCACAACAAAGTTCATCGCTTCTTGAACCGCATACACCTCCGCTTGAAACACAAAATGCATGCATTCCAAGAGCAAAGTGCAGTTTTTTCCTGCTGGATTCCAGGCTGGAAGTAGCTGAAATGAGGTCCCAATCTCAAAACTTTCAATTTATTCCTTACTTATTACACTCAAGCCTACAAATAAACCAATTTTTAAAAACTCACGGCAATGTCTGAAAAACTTAGACTTAACATGAAATCACCTGAGGTGAAAATAATATTGGCGTATAATTCTAAGTATAATAAACGTCACAAAAACCAAGGCAATGAGCATCGAAACTTGTCTTAGAGAGGGAGCTTTCCCAAAAAGATGGTAGATTCAACGACTTGTGCTGCTCCTCAAACCAGGAAAGCAACCTTGTAGACTCCGTAGTCTTTTACGCTGCCCCGATATGGCCGGAGCTGAAGAGTCCAGCATAGAATACGCAGCACAGGTACTACGCCGAAGTGCAATAAGGGTGGCTTGTGGCTACAGAACGACCTCGAGAGACGCAATAGGCGTTATTGCCGGCAAACTACCAGCCGACATTCAGGCAAAGGAATTAAGCCGTCTCTATGGCAGGCGACGGGCTAAGCCGTCATTAGAAGAAAAAGCTAAAGAGAGACTGCATTCAATAGAAGAATGGGAAAGCAGATGGGATAGGCTTATTCCAAATATAAGCCAATGGGTGACCAGGAAACACGGAGACGTCGACTACTATCTCACTCAAATACTGAGTGGCCACGGTTGTTTTTTGGAGTACCTCCATCGATTTAAACTGGAGTACACCCCGTTCTAAACAAACTGCAACAACGCGATAGAATGTGCGGAACACGTATTCTTCTACTGCGATCGTTTCAGAGAGGAGCGCTTAACGCTTTAAGCACTTCTGGGTGGTCAGCTGTGCCCGGAAAATCTAATCACCAAGATGATCGCATCAAATATTTGCTGGAATGCAGCAACAAATTTTGCAACAATGATAGGGCTATATCTTCAACGCGCAGAGTGGCAACGCAACACGCAGCGAAGAATTCAGCAGCAGCTTTTGACTGGAGGTAGACTGCCTACGAACTGATGACAAATTACAGTCGCCTGAGCTGAGTGCTCAAGACGTTATCAGACTACGACATGTCGGTAATACTTACGACACCTTTTCCGATGTTCCATTTGCTGCAGAACCACTTATGAAGTGGAAGCAATGGATACTATATATAGCGTATAACCTCCATACGCCCATGTAAGAGGAACATGGACGGAGGTACCTGTTATGTCAATAGACATAAACGCGTCTCCACCGTGACGAAATATTACCACGGTCTCAGGGTGGAACTCAGCCGATAAGGAGGGTTGTTATAGTGTTAGTGGGGTATATACCAGTGGTGCGACGGCATCTTTGACGATGTTTCTGACATTTTGATTTTAATCTCCATAAAAAAAGGCAATGAGAATTAACCAACAATATCCAAGTAATTATACAAGCAGATGGCAAAGAAATGGAGTTTGAAGCAGAGGCAGATGTCAACAACGTATTGAGCAAGTCCAGCGCTGCATTCGCGCACCTATGGAAATTTTGGGTAAAAGAAGCACCAAACTCAGGATATTCAACGCATATGTCCAGTCGACGCTGCTATATGGAAGAGAAACGTGGCTTGCCTCGAAAACGATCACGCAGAAACCTAAATGCTTCGCCAACAAATGGTTGGGAATAAAATGCAGAATATTCTCACCTAACAAAAAAAGTGACGGAGCACCCTGGAGACAAAAGAAGGAAACGCCCATCTTACGCCATATAACACACAGGAGTGGGTTAGGCCACGCTCTTAGAAAACCGCCCTACAGCATCACAAGAATGGCCCCCGGTTGTAATCCTCAGGGAAGCTCAAAGCGCGGCCAACCAAGGAATACCTGGAAAAGATCTGTCTAGTTTCTGAATGAAATAATTAATAAATTAATTAATATGATTTAAAATTAGTTAATTTTGCTCTGACTCAGTGTAATAGTTGACAACTTTTCCTTGTACCCCATGCATAGCACTCGGTCAATGTCTCAAATTTCGCCAAAATATCAAGTAAGATATTTCTAACTATTTTCAGTGAAAGGCATGTATGTATTCGTGATCGACTGATTTGGCTCATTTTGAACTGAGTCAAAAATGGCTGTAAAAATGTTCGATGCCTTAGCCAGTGCGGTGTCTTCCTCATGCAAAATTTCTCAATAGTGAATACGAGTATATTGACTCGAATTCATTCACAACAGTTCGCACTTCTAATGGGACGATTCTTATGATCGACTTAAATGGCTTAAAATTGCGACCACCATTCAGAATTTGGGAACCAGTTTATAGCCATTTTCAAGCCTTTCCCGTTCGTGAATTGCACTATATGTTAATGAAGTTTCGACATTGCCATATTAAACAAAAAATTATACGTGCTTTTCTTCCAAAGGGTGATTTTTTAAGAGCAGTAGGAAAGTTTTTCAAAAAAACACACGTAAAATTCAGAAAAATGCATGACATTTTTATTTAAATCGATAATACAGTCCATATAATTTAATGTTTGAGATTATTTCATGCAAATGTGGACCGCGACTGCGCTTCAAATGGTCCATCCGTTTAGTCCAATTTTGGCATACTCTTTCCAATGTTTCGGCCGGTATCTCACATATAAATGCTTTAATGTTGTCTTCCAATGCGTTAATTGAAGCAGGCTTGTCTGAATAGACACGAGCTTTAACATAGCCCCACGAAAAATAATCTAAAGGCGTTATATCGCACGATCTGGGTGGCCAATTGACAGGTCCCGAACGTGAAATAAAATGTTCACCGAACTCGCCTCTCAACAAGTCCATTGTTACGCGTGCTGTGTGGCATGTGGCACCGTCTTGCTGAAACCACATGTCATGCAAGTCAAGCTCTTGCATTTTGGGCAAAAAAAGTTGGATATCATTTCACGGTAGCGCTCACCATTCACAGTTACGTTACGATTCGCATCATCTTTGAAGAAGTACGGTCCAATGATACCTCCAACCCATAAACTGCACCAAACTGTGACCTTTTCTGGATACATTGATACAATGGTAGCTCTTGCAATTCTACTAGCTGAACTTCACTCCGAAATCGACAATTCTGCTTATTTACGTACCCATTGATCCAAAAATGAGCTTCGTCGCTGAACACAATTTTTTGATAAAAAAGTGGATCTTCGGCCAACTTTCCAAGAGCCCATTCACCAAAAATTCTGCGTTGTGGTAGGTCGTTCGGCTTCAATTCTTGCACCAGCTGTATTTTGAAAGGCTTCACACCTAAATCCTTTCGCAAAATTTTCCACGTTGTTGAGTAACAGAGGCCCAATTGCTACGAACGGCGAGAAATCGATAATTGAGGGTAATCATTAACACTGGACGATACAGCTGCGATATTTTCATCAGTTCGCACTCTACGTAAGCGTGTTGGTGGTTTGATGTCCAATAATCTAAATTTGGTTCTAAATTTAGCTCGAATAGCCGCTTTAGTGGGTCGATTAAACTGACCATAAAATGGAAGAAGCGCGCGATGAACTTTCTTAACAGAACACGCAGTTTTATAATACTCGTATAATTCAATGAATTGCAAGCGTTGTTCGTTTGTAAGACGATTCATGATTAAATTATAGACCAAACTGAAGATATTCGACAGTGAAACAAAACTCGAAACGTGCGTCAGCTGTTTAAACCAACTGTTTAAAAAGATAATAGCTAAAAAATCACCCGTTATAAAATCGTATGCTCTTATTTAAAAACCCTGTAGCTGTATTGTGTTTACACACCTAAAGGCCAGCAATTGTTTCGGAGAGTGTAAAGCAACGAAATGACAAGCAGAAAACTGGCGTGCGTAAGTATTAAATACGCACCTTTTTGTTATTACTTTTCAAATTAATTCCTTCCCGCAGTATTATTTTTTTGCTGTTTCCAGTTACGGCGTTATTGACGTTGTTGTTTTCTTTCTTGATCACTCGGAGCACTTTCATATACATATGTCAAACATAATTTCTCACATACTCTTTTCTGTTTACAAAGTGTTAACAAAAGCGACACCAAAAACCATAACCAAAATAGGTAAAAAAATTAAAAGTATTGTCTACTGAATTCAAAAATATGCCGCAGGCGTGCGAAATCCCAATAGATTACATTGCGTTAAAAAAAAATAAAAAAAAGTTTAAATTAAATTTAATTGAATTTGCTTACTCAATTTAGTCAGCTTAAGAAATTTGCCATAATTACTGTAGGTTTTTTCTGTTTTTGTTTATGTTTTTTTAACAACAAAATCCTCTTAAACATTCTGAACTTAGCTTAGGTTGGATTCAGTTAAATGGCTTACTTTAAAAAAGTTCATTTCATAACTATAGAGAGCTGTTGTGTGGTATCAAGAAAACATTTCCTTAGCCCCCTAACCTGTTCAGAGACTGGAATTTTTGATTCCCCAAAAATCTGAAGCGCTTTTTTTCGAAGTGCATTCGGATAAAAATGGCAAGAACTTACTTCTTTATCATCGCTACAGCTTCTAAATAAATCGGGTTACTAGGTTCCAAAACTGACAAGCACATGACTAATAATCCATTGGCCCACTTTTATGAAACGTCATACTTGTTTTAGAGTATGGAGCTTGAGATCGTCAGCAAGTTGCATGAGGGGTACAACCAAAAGAGGTTTAGAAAACTCATAACCCTTCCCAAGGCTAAAGTGAGATTGCTCACGGACATTTTAACAGGCCATTGTAGACCACGCAGTAATTTGTACATTATCGGGATATGGTCCACTGACACCTGTTGTTTCTGCGACCAATCCTACGAGACTCCCATGCATTTTTTCCTTGAATACAGCGCCATAGTGCGGAGAAGGTGGAGACATCTTAGCCAATTGCAGCCAGAGAAGGGCACATGCGCTCAAATAAATCCAGCTCTATCCTGAGTCTAATAAGGGAACTGGGTCTGGATGAGGTACTGTGATGAAGAGAGAGCACAAAAACCACGAGGTTGAAGTACAAACCTCAAATCAATTTACTCCAATCTTAGTGACGTATTCTTCATTTCTAACGTATTGGTCACAGCGAAGCGATACTTTTCAGGAGTTAAAATGAGTATATGGCATCTGCCATTTGTTCCAGCCTTTTCTTAAGTTGACAAAACCGGAAACAAAATGAGGCTTGTATAATTGGACTCGACTTCCCAAGTCCTGTCTCAAATCTTTTTGAGATTGATTCTGTGCTATGGAAGAGATTTTTGGCATCTTCTAAATTCTTGGACACATTTCGAGTTGGTCGTTACCGATCGCTGCTTTGATCGCAACTGCTCCGTCTATAAAGAATCGTACTTTGAAGGATTCAAGTCCATTATTCCAAAGCTATCAGATGTCGGCTGGAAAAGCTGAACTAAAGTGGCGTATAAATGCCTGTCATTCTCATTGTCTTCTATGTATCTAAGATTTTCAAGGTAGACACTTGAGTTGTTCCTCTTGAAGTCTATTTGTGGAACAACATCAAAACGTACGCCACAAATAGAAGGAGGAACTCGGCCAAACACTTAACAGAACTGCACGCGCCAATTATTTGTATTATTTTAGAGTGAGACTGGCTTCGTTGGCCCGGTTATTTCGGCCCAAATGTTCCAGCTCGGAAAGAATGCGATGCGTTACCTTTTTGGGAGCAGAGGAAAAAGAATACGCTCTTTTCTTGAAAAAGTAAGGTGGAGACGTACCAGTCTTCACTTGATGTGTCCAAGTGATGCAGGCTAGCACGAGGAACCGACTGGCGCGCTTTGCTAAGCTCGGCCCAATTAGTTTAAGTGGTTATCGCGCCAATCAATAAGAAGAAGAGTGAGATGTTTATGCGCTTGTGCGAGTCTTCTGGGAACTCAACATTAGGACAAGCTAATCTCCTGTTCAATAACTAAATCAGAAGTTTGTTTCTTAGCATTGGGTAGAATAGTAATTAAGAAGGTCGTACTTGTTTCTAATAATTCGACCAATTTGAAGTCAATATAACCAAAAGGACACTTAAAATCTGGCTCGCCTCGCTAAGAGCCTTAGGGTACTCAGTGAGACTTAAGGAATTGACATTATCCACATACGAGTTCATCACCTTATATACTTTCAGGAACGATGCCTACCTTTTGATTTATTTATACCTTCAGGCCAGCACTTTCGACCGAGAAGCACCTACACCAAAATGGCATCTGCTCAAAGTGGCCAGAAAGCCGAAAATGAATCTTCTCAGGAAAGTTCACTGATATTAAAATATACTATTGCTTTCCTCTATTATACAATGTGGCGCAAAATTAATCATCCAATTTTGTTTTTGAATAACTTTTTTACTAAATAAAAAAAATTATTTTGAGTTATGGAAATTTTTATTTTGATCTTTGCGCGCTCCATTGCTTGCCTGTTTGCATTCTGCAGCTGTCAAGTTCGCAAATGTGAAATATGTTGAAGTACGAAGCCATTTGCACGAATTATAAATCTTCCGAAGGGTCGATTAATTTTGCGCCACCTTGTATAAGAGACACATGCGCATATATGCATATCCTAATCACTTTTTTACAACGAAAGGGCGCTACTTTACCTTTTTTCTTACGCTCCTCTACATGAAAGCTCCGCAGTAACTTTATTGTACGAATTGCGATGAGGTATTTAGTTCTGCTTGTAAATTTTTGGTGGGCTAATTAATTATTTTAAATAGTCAGCATACTCGTATATTGGTTAATTCCCAAATGAAATCATTACTCCTGACGGAACTCTTTTATTAATTTTTTTTGTTTTTTTTTTTACTTTAAACATCGAATACAAATCGTAATCCACCCGCAACAAAAAAGCAAGTAAAGTTCAGACCAAACCAAAGCAGAGGAGAAACCCTATTTTTTACTCTGCACAAATACCACGATATTGAAAAATTCCGGAAATTCCCCATTGAGTCACGTTGATTCTGTTTGAATTTCAGTTAAACAAATTAGGGAAAATAAAAAGTTTTCGCATTTCTATTTCCATAGCGCTTCAAAGGCACCCACAAAAAAGAGTAAATCATACCATTGCAGAGGGCAGAAGAGACGCGATGTGAGTGGAACGGGAAGACAATTGAAAGACGTGCGCAGGTGTGAAAAAAGAAACTTAAAAATATTGCAAGCACGAGCAGACACATGCTGCTAATGGTTAGCGGGTACAGGGTGTCTAATGTGAGGGGTTTATTTGAAAACGTAAAATAAGAAAATGTTAATATAAAAAGATGTGATGTTTTTATTGTAGGTGGGTAGGTAGGTAAAATGTCAAGAGTATCACAGGCACACTTCAAGTAGCACTTACGTGCCGTTTTGATGCCATAATGTGTACCACTACCTGTGCAAAGAAAAAATTTTGGGAAAAGTAAACCTTCTACAGCCATCCAGTGCTGTTGATGTAGGGGAGGAGAGAAAAGGGATCTAGGCTGGAGAATTTCTTCAAGTCATCCCCAAAGGGCACGCTAAGTAATCTAAGGCGCCTAGCCGCCAGAGCCGGACATTTGCAGAGAAAGTGTTCCACAGTCTCTTTCTCAGTCTCGTTCACAGCTTCTGCAATAGGGGTTGTACGGAATTTCAAGCTTCTCCGCATGAGTACTGATCACCCAGTGACTAGTGAACACCACAATGAGCGTTCTGTTTCTATCGTATTGGGGCCATAGTGTTTTCGAAATAGCACACGATGAGACAGATCTCCATCTGTCTTGCGCTTTTTTTAGAAAGAAATTGTGTAGTTTTCCTTTAACAACGGACAAAGGGACACCGAGGTCTGAGAGGGGGACAGCTGAAACCGGTTCTGTTAGCCCCTTCCTGTCAAGCTCGTCGGCAATTTCATTTCCCTTTACATTCCTCTGCCCAGGAATCCAGATAAGGGAAATGTTTCCTGCACGTTCGAGACGTTTCAGATCCTCCTTACAGGAGTTCACCGGAAGAGAGCTGCAATACGGCGACGACAGGGCCTTGATCGCAACTTGGCTATCGGAAAAAATATTAATGTCTCCCTCCCAACAGCGATCTCAAAGCATTTTGCATGCCTGCAGGATCCGGAAGACCTCTAATTGAAAAACGCTGCTCGTTTCGGGCAGTTTAAAGGAGACCGAAATGCTGGCTGATTTAGAGAAAACCCCCGCTCCCACTCCAGATTCCATCTTGGATCCGTCAGTGAAAATAGAGGTACCTATATCCGTGCCGACTCTCCCCTCCTTTCAGTCTTGACTGCTCGGAAAGATAGCCCTAGCACAACCCTCAAATCCCAGTTTGCGGATGGAGAGATCAGTGCAAAGAACAGAAAAGGAAGGGGAGAAAGGAGGAGGAATGCCGCCACATCATTTATTTCCCTACCGCCAAGCAGGGACGAGATCCAGAGGTAGATAGGTATTTCTTTTTCTTTTTATTGTAAAAAAAAGTAATAATATGTAGAGATTACGTGTGGAGTGAAATTGAGAGGCTTTCTTCTCTGCTTTGTGACCACTTTACTGTAGGCGCATTTCGGCTGAAGGTGCTGGTCTGGATATATAAAGAAATTAAAAGATTGGTACCATTCCCGACCTGATCCTCTAGATTTCTGTGCGTGTATAAGATCAAATTCCTTCGTCGCACTGGATACTGGAGGGCTCTTAGCGAGGCAACTCCCACTGCACACAGCGAACTCATTGGGCTACGGACTATTGTCGCTTGTGTGACCAATCTCAGGGGACTCTAATGCATCTTCTCCTCGAATGCAGCACTATAGCGCGGAGAAGGTGGAGTCATCTTGGCCAATTGCAGCCAGAGAAGGGCACATGCGCTCAAATCAATCCAGCTCTATCCTGAGTTTAATAAGGGAACTGGGTCTGGATGAGGTACTGTGATGAGTAGAGGACACAAAAGGCCATGAGGTCGAAGTGCAAACATCTTATAAAACAGATCCTATAAAGGGGCAACTCACTATGGCTTCTTGAGTAATATTCACTTCAAAGTAGTTCAAAAGTAATTGACCTCAATTTTATGCTCAATGCTGTGAAATAGACTTCTCCTTTAATCAGTGAACTGGGAAACGCCTTGTCGGTTCTTCTGAACAAATTATCGATGAAAATTCAGCAGAGTGTGAGCACTTATTGGTTCTTTTTCACGAATATTACATACAATTTAGTCTTAATGCCGAGCCTTTTCCTTCTTCTTGTTCTTAATATTTATTCTAGGGCTAAGTCCTGCTTTTTCAACGAGAAAAATTACAATACGCTATTTTTTTTTTATAAAAATATAATTCCATCTTTCGGGACGGGATCCAGATATCCAACACTAGTGCCACCTATTTGGTGGTCTTCCTGAATGTCGCGGAGTTTTAAGTTGCTCTTTCCTTATAGCCTTTGCCAACCGATCGCCTCCCATTCTCCTTACATGCTGGTTCCATTCTTTTCTTCTCTTGCGGCTTCATTTTATTACGTGCGTGATTTCGCACATCTCTCGTACCTCCTCGTTTCGTTTAAGATCGCGCCTTGTGTTGTCTGCTATTGCTCGCAGCGTTTGAATTTCGACGGGGATATTATTCGCTCTGATAAAGTTGTACTCGTTCGAGTTTCAATTCCCTATGCTATAATTGGACTTACGCAGGCCTTCTATATGCGAACTTTGTTCTTGATGCTCGTTGATTTGTTTATCCATAAACACGCCGTCACCCGTGCGGGTTTTTCGGATGGATTTCACACTTAATCAATTTTTTAAGATGTTATTTTTACGCCCTGGTAATTAAGTTCCATGACCTGCTCGATGCTTTTGCCATATACGGCTAACTTGCAGGGTCCTTAATGGGCCCTTTGAAATTGTTATTGATTTCGTCTTTGACGTGGATATTCGCGTGTTGTATTTTTTGCGAAGTTTTTTCAAAAGAATATATTGAAGTAAGGCCAGAAAATGTCGATAAACTATCCTCCACAGAGCAACGAAAAAAGCACCGAGTCTTTCTCACCTACCTATTCATATATAAACTCGGATCTCACCTTTTACTTCAAGAAATGGTGAATGTTTGCATCATTGGCGAACGTTTTTCCTTTCAAAAACCGTGACTTTTATGACCAATTCACCATGCAGCTGAGCCAAATTACAACAGCCTCAAATTGTCCTGCGAAAATTCCCGCCATTTCTGTGTAAATTTTGTGCTTCCGCATAATACATACACTCGACTGCTCTCTAAAAACGCCTGCCTTTGAAAGACAAAAAACGAAAAATGCAGCTAAATCCAAAGTAGGCATTCTTAATGGTACACCCTTTATAATGGTCAGTTCGTTGGCTCTTACTCTTGAACGCGGTAGAGTTGGTCACGAGGTGTTGAAATCATAGCAGCTGTCAGAATTGACGAAGCAACGGGTAGAAGAGGCATTTGAAGTGCCGGCGCCCGCTTGGTATTTTTATTTCCAAACCAGAATTCTATCGTACACTTGCGGCTGTCACTTAAGCCCTCACAACATTCTAAATAGACCGGCTCATTATGTGTGTATGTGTATGTATATGTACGAGTGAGTGTGCAAAGGCCTGCCTAAATGTCTGTCATTGTCTGGCGATCTGTTGGTCCAACGCTTCACTTAATTGGTGGCGTTGAATTCGCAACTATTGAATTAGTAGATAATTGAGGCTCAATTATTCTTAAAGTCTTTCGTTTCTTTTTGGCGTTGCTAACAATTTTTGTTTTTCTTCTCTGGCAGCACTTTCGATATTTCTGGCATTTCTTATGTGCGAGTATTCTTTTCATTCGCTCTTATCTTCACGGCTTCGGAATTAATGAATCTTAACATTCGTATATTTATTTAATTTTTGCAAAAACGTGATTTCGTAGTTTTGTATATTTACTCAGCACTCGATAAATTTATTAATTGCTGGCGTTAAATGTTTCGAGGGTTTTGTGAAAAAAGGGAACAACTTTTATTTGATTTTTTTAATTTTAATTTTTTTTTGGCAATTAAGTCTTCTTAAAAGCTGTGAAAATATTTTTTTCTTGATATTTTTTTAATCCTTGTTTTCAATATACAAGCAAACTGTGTTTTTTTTTATCTCCATAAAAAAATCAGTTCATTAACTAAAAAAAGTCATACAATACAATGTGACTCTTCGATGGTGAGACTAGTTTCTTGTGGAGCTGTTTGAAGTCATTTCCAAAAGCTACTGCATTATTGCATAACATCATCGTGCATATTATTCCTGGCATATGGCCTCGGCTGAGATGTCTTATCCTTGTCTGCGTTATTGCCTCCAATGTGAGTCCAACTCTGTCATACGTTTATAAAGACAGCTGGATTTGGATGTGGTACTGTGTTGAGCAGAGGGCCGTAAGGTCGAAAGGTAAATCTCATTTTCGCTTTCATTCATTTCAATTGGAGCTAGAACAGAAACTTCTTGTCGTCGCAGAATCGTCTGCTTGGAGTAGATGTTCTGTTTTTTTTGTCGCGACAACTAGCAAGTACAGCACTCAGACAGCATTAAGTCCATTGTACTGCACTCGGATTCCCTTTAAATTTTCTATAATTCGACCCGACATCCGAAGAAATCTGAGTAGATCTTGTGGTGCCAAGGAGCCAAGATGATCACTTCTATACACACCAGTGCCAAAGGCCTCAAACCTGAATCGAGCGAAGGCGGGGCAGATGCACTGGAAGTGGTCCGTCGTCATCCTCCTCTTCACAAGTTGGTCAGCGTACACTGTCTGAGATGCCTACCTTTACCATGTGCTTCGCCCACAGAAAGTGGCCCATCATCAGTCCAACCAGCTGCTTAATGACAGGAGAATTTGCGACAGTCCGTCGGACATGGCAGGTAACATCAGTTTTGTCCATCTGCAGCCTCTCTCAGTCTGCTAAGTTCGCTTGTGGGTTGTAGTAAGAGTTGGAGTAGATAGTCTTCGTCTAGCTATAGGTACTAGCACAAAAGGGCTGTAACGACAAGTTTTATTGAGTTAAAAAGTCTTAATATGTGATCAGTGCGTGTATTAAGTACCGTTGACAGCTGAGTTGCAAAATTAGTAGGCTCATCACGTCAACATCTGTTTGCAACTTTGGAGATTTTTTCAGATATAGGTAGGTTGCAAGTTTGACAAGATATTCTAAATTTATCAATTATGTACCGTATCTGAACATTTAGCATTGAGTCTCGCGAATTCATCAGCCTTGTTATTCTACTCTAACTATGTCTCGGTGGCCTGGAATCTTTAATCATTTTGACCTAATTTCAAATCATTTCATGGCATTTCTGGAGGCTGTCAATGGTTTTGTGAGCAACTCTATAGTCATCTGGTTATTACTGCAATGTGGATATCAGCTCTGAGTGTTGCATCAGATGGTACCAGAGCTCATATCCACCATAACCGCGAAATACTGCGGTTTTTTTGCTAGCCAGTCGTCTGTCTGATGTTATTGTTTTGTATCTAGCAGCGAGAAGTTTACAGTTTCTCACCGACTTCGTAGCAGTTATTCAGATGGCTCCAAGTTAGGCTATAAGTTTGGCTATGGAGTATTTTCGAAGGACTTAGGACTGGAACTATTCATTCGACTACCAGACTACTGCAGCTTCTATCAGGCAGAAGTTCCAGTTAAAAAATAAGTGGCTACGCATCTAAATACGCATGCCGTAACAAAAAGGACTATAAATTTATTCTAGGATAGCCAGGCGGTCACTAAAGCAATGAATGCGGCTGTACTAAGATCAAATGTTGCTGTGAGATATTGAGGGAAATTATAAAGCCGATGAGTTAGCCAGGAAAGGTACTACTCTTCAACTGCTCAGTGATAGAATGCCAATCGGATACCTATGGCCACGAGCAAACTAAAAATTAAGAATAACATTATCCAAGAGGCTGATAGCGCATGGAGAGATGAAGTTACATGCGTAAGAGCTAGGCTACTGTAGCTGCAAATAAATAAAAAAAGACAAAGGAGCTGCTTAGCCTTTCAAGAGAGGATATCTATGTAGAAGGTCGCGGCTTGTATAACCGGTCATTCCTTATTCGGCAGGCATTCCTTGAGACTAGGAGTTTTCTCCCATGAATATTGAAGAAATTGTAGAGATGAGAAAGGGGAAGACCCACTTTCTCTGCAACTGTCCATATATATATAATTGGCTCGTACACCATTTTTGGGTGTTTGGCCGAACTCCTCCTCCTATTTGTGGTGTGCGTCTTGATGTTGTTCGACAAATGGAGGCAGCTACAGTTTCAAGCCGACTCCGAAGGGCAGATATTTTTTATGAGGAGCTTTTTCATGACAGTAATACACTCGGAGGTTTGCCATTGCCTGCCGAGGGGCGACCGCTATTAGAAAAAACTTTTTCTTTATTTTGATGTTTCACCGAGATTTGAACCAACGTTCTCTCTGAATTTCGAACGGTAGTCACGCACCAACCCATTCGGCTACGGCGGCGGCAACTGTCCAGCCTTAGCTAAAATCAGAGCAGATCGTCTACGTAAATGCTTTTTTAATTATCTTACAGAACTATCTGAGAACTATCTGGGGTGAGGATGGGACCAATCCTGCGCTTCATAAGAGCCACAAAATAGTTGCACATGCACCAAGAACTGTCGTTCTGAAGTTAGTATTTCGTATCTAGCAGCGAGAAGTTTCGAGTTACGCACTGATTTCGTGGCACTTATTCTGAGAGCGAGGTAACCAGGTATTTCGAGTATTAGTTTTGATGCAAAAGTAAAAATGATCCGAACTCAAGAAGTTTATACAGGAAAATTGAGCAGATAGTATCAGCTATCAAGATGAGAAACGTGGTCTCTTCTTTTGATCCCGAATACATAACGAGTAATATTATTAACCCTTTGTTTGGACGCACAACCACAATTTATAAAAATGTCATAACCAAACAATAACGATGGCTTAACAAATGTTTTTACGATTAAAACGCGAATGCGTAGAGGAGTAAAGTGTTGTGAATGTATCATACATCCCTTTATTAGGGCATGACTAAATCTGGAAAAAGCTTACGCACTGAGCTGAAGGTGCCAAGGTGCTATGTGGCATATTTTTTTAATACCTTCCAAAAAATGTTGAAAGGCAAAGTACCACGAAAGAAAAATCAATTTGCCTAGACTTCTACAGTACTAAGTATCTGCATCGAATTGGCATTCAAAGTGTACAAAAAGGTAATAAATGTCTGTGACTTTTTTATGACTAAATTAAAGTCTATAACAACCTAGCAATGTAATCTTGAATGAAAAAAAAACAATGTATGTATGTATGTAAAAGCACATCTCCTGCTTCAATATTAAACAGTAGTGTAATTTGAAAGATATCAATTTTCACGTGCGACCTACTGCCTTTCCGGCAACTCGTTGCCTAGCACTTAAATGCTCAGATTAAAAAAAGGTAATCAATAAAAATTTCGCTAAAATGTCAATACTGGCGCGACAGTTGGCTAATTGAGCGGGCAACTGGCATTACCCGTTTGGGTTGCCGCTGTGATTTCGGCAACTTGCGAGTGACTTTTTTGGACATAACAACTGGCGTGGGGGCGCTAGCTATGCCGGTGGCAACAACAAAAATGGCAGTGGCGACAGTAGCACCAATAACGCGATCGGCGATGAGCCACACTACAAACCACTAAACAACGAGTTGTTCGTCGAAAAACGCCTCCGTTGTGTTTGTTCGTGCTTGGCACGCCTGCCTGTGGCTCACTTTCGGTGCACGCTCTTGCCGTCGCTGGTGTCGCACATGACTCTATAACACTTCTAATGCTTCTGTTGGTAGAGGAAACTTGTATGATTTCGATTTTGCGATTGTTTTTGCTCAATTATTTTTGGTTTTTTTATTTGACTAAAACACATTATGCTGAGCATCAAACCTGTATTGGCGCATAACAATTTATTTATTGATAGTTTTTTTATTTTATATTTTTGTATAAATTTAATTCTTGAGTTTTTGAAAACATTTCATGTCTATTGAACGCTTTGACATTTTTCATTCATCAGTTGAATTAGGCGCTCATCTAATGCAGTTGGCGGGCAGTGAAAACGAGAGTGCGAATTTTATTTGTGATTGCCTTGTGAGGACTGGCTCTGCTTCTTTGTGGTGTAATCATTGAAAGTGAATGTTTTGTGAAGTTTGCGAAAAAATAATGGAGAAATTGAAAAAATAAAACAATAAATGAGGAAGCTTTACAAATGAATAGAAAAGCGAACATTCTGAGCAAAAAATATAATACTGTGCATAAAAATATTACTAAAAAAAAACTATTTAAACCTCGGAAATGCTTTAAATTAACTAGAAAAATATTTTAGCGTTTGGCGTAAATTTTAAACTTTTCCGTTTATTTTGCCTTATATTCATCTATTGGTGTTACTTTTAAACTCTGTGTAAGTTTATTAACTCACCACTCAACTGCTAATTATTCAATTATCCAGTGCTTACATTAATTGTTTAATTGGCTTACAGAAAAAGCGAAAAAAGCGAACGTTTTGTCTTAACCTCAGCAACCTCACTAAGCGGGTGCATTAATTTTTGCTCACAAGTTATATGAAAAGTGATTGAAAGTGATTTAATTTAGCGCACAATTAAACGCCCATCGATGAATGACTCGTTACATATTTTAAAATAGTTTTTTAAAGAGTAAATTTATATCTACTAGCTCAGATTATACATTAGGGTGGTTGGAAATTTTTTAGGATATATTTGTTTGCGTAGTGTTTCTTCCGCCTTAGCTTCCTCAGTTCGCTTTAGTCTTGATTGAGTTCAGTAAATTCTGTCAAGACTTTTTTTCCACCAATTTATGGGAAGGACCCGGATTTATGTCCGACCAAGTACTGTCACTCCAGTAGTATTCCCTGTATATGTATGGAGAATGTTTATGAACAACAACAACAACAACTTATTGCTTTATGACTCCTCGGGACCCACTTGCTATCATGAGCAGCTTTTTCTTATGGCAAAAGCACATTTGAATTTTGCTATTCATAGCCCAGTGAAGCCTTTTCAACAATTCGAGAATTGCTGTCATACCAGTTGGTTACTTTCTGGTGAAAAATTTAGGCCCTTTGGGTGAGGTTTTTTAATAAGCTGTATAAGTTTTCATTTATAATACCGCGAACTCGAATCTGTGGCTGAGAGTAACAAAAATTAAACAGAATAAATTTTGTTAAATTGTGACATTCGTATATTGGAAAATATCCTCAGATTTTTATTTTCATTTTTGTCATTATTAGGGGAGTGTTTCTCAAAAATGGCAAAAAAAACTATTGTTGTCCAAAAATTTTGAAGAAAAATATTAAATTTTTTCTAAAAGTCCATAGGAGAAGTACAAAGAAGTAAAATATAGTACACATAACAGAAGTTTAACTTTCAAGGCAGTCAAAGAAAGAGAGAGAGAGATCCGAGAGAGAATGAGAGAGAGAGAGAAAGAAAAAATATCTAAATAAATTCACAACATTTGCAGAGAATACAAATAGGCACAATTTACAAAAAACGGAGAAGGGTCGACCGGTGTAGGTAAACGCCGGACACATACCGTGGCAACAACGCGCACTACTCCGAGCGTTTACCACCCGCACAAACGCAGCGATTCTAGGACCGCAGCAACGGCACAAATTACCGCAAGGCAATTCCAAGAAATGGATACTACCTTATAGTACGCACAAGCACTAGCCAGGAAACGGAAATAAGCGCCAAAAAGTAGGCACCAAAAAAACACCAAGAAAATTGGGGCCAAAAACGCCCCAAACAGTAGGCACCAAAGAAATATAACGCCAAAAAGTGGGCACCAAAAATATATTTCCTACAAGTTTGCACCAACAAACAAGCACCAAAAAGTAGGCAGTGTATTTTCTCACTAGAAATTAGCAACCACAAGGAAAAACTCAGGAAAAATAGCCTAAAGTGTATCTCAGAGATATATATGAGGTATAGGCTCTCTCTCCTTTTCCTCTACGTTACATATTTTTTCTCTCTCGCGGAACGAAAATGTCCAAAACGTTGCATGACCTTGAAATTTTACTCTTCATTCTCGCCCGTCCATCGACTCCTAAGGAGTTTCTCTTAAAAAAAAATTAATATAAAATTTTTAGGCTATGTATGTATGTATGTTCTTATATGAAGCAATAAATTTAGTGTCTTCATGTTTTGAAGATGAGTTTCTGCAAATTGAAGCTCTTTTTTCATCGAGTTCTTCAAGACTTTAGGCATTCTTGAAGACCTGATTGGACTGTGAGTTGATTTCGTAGACCAGCCTAGTTGGAGTAACACTACGGTAAGCCTCAGCAGTCTAGAGAAGTCGTTCCATCCTAATCGAGAATTCAAATAGCCTGGGAAAGTGTTCCTCAAAATCTCTTTTACGCTGTATGAGCGGTGTCACAGGCTCGCTAGAAACGAATAGCCTCCAACTCCTACCAATCCAGTTTCGGCATTGAAAACTTGTTCAGCATGGTTCGATACCGTTCGCCAGTGACAGTTCCGTGTTGCTATTGTCGTTTGTAAAAAAAAATGGCTCCATCACATTTTCTCAGAGAACTACTCTCCATAAGGCTTTCTTTGTGGAAGGGGTGGTGTCTCATGGTGAAGTACAAGACGATTGCCGGATTGCTTAGAATCGAGTATTTCATTTATTTATATGCGCAGAGAAAACTTGTTACGAAATTTACGTTGAGTTAAAACCACTTACGAATTATTTCGCAAAAACACTAAAAAATTCCGCATTTCAAACACAATAAATTTCGTAAATGTCAGCTGTAAAATGTAAAAAATATATATATAAATTAACCGTCAACAACATTTACACTTTACCCAAAGTTCAGCATGGCTCCATCTGGAAGGGGAAAAGTAGCCCAGCCCCTGCGGCTCACAACGCACACATTTCGTGGTCTAAGTGGCACTGCTGCCCCTATGTGCGATGCGGCAGCCAAACCTAACCTAATCTAACCGCCGAATGAGGGCATTTTAAAGTATGTAAATAGAGTGATACCTTTCCCTCACCCTGTATATTAACCAACACTCTACCTACCGAGCATTTATGGGCGTAATTTCAATAGTAACAGCGCGTACTAAATGTCAATTCCAACTGCAGAATATTAATAAAATATTATTAAATATTGAACAAAAGCCAATAAAGTATCAAAGTTTAAATAATGCACCTACGATTACTGGTAATAGAAGTAGGAAGACGGCATAATGGCAGACTAAGCACAAATCAAAGCATTCGTACAAATTGAATTGCCATAAAGTAGAATAACACTTGGCGCTGTGCAAATGCCCGCATTTCTCATGCAACGGTCACTGTGATCTCGCTTATTTACATATGCAAATGCAATAAAATTTATGGCTCTAGGTTATTTCTATGGTTTCTATGTTCAACAGTGCTACAAAGTTGTTAAGAATAGTAACAACAACAACAAAAACCAAATTTAATATGTCAAATGTCGGCGATCTTCGTTGTTGAACTGCGTGTAGCTGAAGATTTATGGTGTTGATTTCCAATAAAAATAGAAAATATTTGTGGGAAAGTGCATGCATAACTGTTTAAGTTACTGATGGGTTATGCTATAAAACCATAACCATTAAAAGAAGCAGACGTTGCGAGCTGCAGTGGACATTTAAAGTGAATACATCGAAGTGGTGCCACTGAAGTTATAGATGGAGTAAGGGTACAGGGACTCGTTAAAGAGTTGATTGCGCACTACTACTACTACTACAATAACTACTACTACTTCTACTACTACTACTACAATAACTACTACTACTACTACTACTACTACTACTACTACTGCTAATGTTGCCCATTTCCCCTCCTTCGGTATATGACCTCAACGATTCTTCTATCTCTAACTCTGTTCGATGTTCTGTATCGGGCTTCGGCTGACCCCTTTTCGATTGCTCCTCGCCACGTATTTGCTTGCGCTCTGGGAGGTCAGCTACCCTGCGTGTTCTATGTAAGTGTTTGTTTTGCTAGTATATAAGTGTAGTATTGGGCCGCCTTAAGGTATGTCCTATCTATTTTCACTTGCTGCTTCTGATTTCGTTTCCTACAGCCTTTTGCTGCGTCCGGGGCCCATAACAATTCGATGGATATGCCGTTTGGCCACAAATTTTCAGTATTCGGCGCAAATATTTGTTAACGTAGACTTGCATCTTTGTTTTCGATCGTCCTTAAATGCTTTCAAGCCTCGATTCAAGTATAAAATCGGTTTTATGTTCGTATTACAAATACGCAGTTTTATTCGTTTCGTGAGTTGACTGGATCGCCATATTTTGTTAAGTTGCCATAAAGCGCTTATAGATTTACTTAAACGAGTGCGCACGTCTTCTTCGGCGCACTTCTCCACGCTTCCACGCTAAGTAGGTAAACGAGCTCACGCATACAGTTACTTCGCCCTTTACACTTACATATACTTGGATTTTTTTATCGGACCATAGCCATTTTCCATGACTTTACTTTTTTTAATGCTGATTTCAAGACCAGCTTGTTTGGCATGCTTCTTCACTTCAGCCACCAACGACTGCAGCTCACTATGCTCACCATATCACCAAGCACCACATCAGCTGCGAAATCTATGTCCTTTTGACGTTCAAACAAACCCCACTGAATGCCATTATTGCCTCTCAAATCTCAGCACAAAATGTCATCCAGCGCGAAAATGAAAAGCAATGGTGGCAGAATACATCCTTGCCTTGCGCCAGTATCTGTAATATCTGTGAAGGCTACAATAACACGCCTTTGTGGCGCACTATGCGAAAATTCTTTTACGAGGCAGGACTTCCCATAAGAAGCATCGGACGAGCTTTCTTAGAGTCCAAAACGACAGCATACACGCGGGCTCGAAATTCGTTCGATTATTCGAAAATAAGTCATATGATGTTTATAAGGTCAACACGCGATCCATTTTTATGGAAACCGTGTACTGGTTTTCCCGTCATGTAGCCTCAGCCGCTGCAGAGATCCTCGCTGGGCTAATCGTAGTGAAAAATTTACTCATAATTCTCTCATAATTTTTTCTCATAAATTAAATGGTTTTCTAAAATATTTAATCAACTATATATCCGTGACATATTTTCTGATCAATTAGTAAGTTGTAATTGCTTACAATAGATTGGGAAATCTTTATTTATTCTTCGAAGGGTCGTTTTACGACGACTTAGACATAGCGTAGCGAATAAAGATCCAGCGGCTTTGTTGGCTGAGTCATGGCATCCGAATGGATACAAATTGTCTCGTTTTTAAATTACACGGTGGTAACCAGACAAGCAAAGCCTCCTCTGCGTTGGAAAAATCAGGTGGAAAAGGACTTGACTTCACTTAGTGTGTCCAACTGATTCCGGTTAGCACGAGAAAGAAATGACTGGCGCGCTTTGTTGAACTCGGCTTTTCTCGAGCGCTTATTAAACTCTCAGGCCGATATATTGAAAGAGCAGTTGATATTCCTTTTAAATTTTGGTAACTGAGTTGGTTTTTGAGTTTTTTAAATTTCTTTACAAACAACAAATTGCTGGAGTTTATATTCTAATTTTCAAATAAGTTACTGGTGCGTTGTCTTATTCTTATTTGATGTATTGCTAAGAAAACGAAAAGTTAGTTAGTTCTATTGAGCCTTTGTGAACTGCAACATCTAATGTGGTCTACTCCCATTGATGACGAGACTATAATTAAAGCCTTCGAATAAATTTGAGCACTCTTCGAGCTTTTTGTTCCATTTCCATATTACCAATGGGTACAAAGTCAGTGAGTCTTTGTCTTGCGAGAGCTGCACATTTATGAAAGATGTGCTCTGGTGTTTCATTACCCAGCTTGCGAAAACGACAGACGTTTGATTCCACAAATCGTAGCTCCTGAAATGATAACGAAGACTGCAATGACAGTATGATATCCAGTGAGAGTGCGTAAGGCCTCTCTGTACAGATTTAAAAGCATACTTGAGGCTCTTCTAATAAGAAGAACTAGGCCTACAGAAGAGTTCAGGCATAGAATTCGGATATAGCGCTTAATTACCTTCATGTCTTGGTTCCCAGCCGAGCCACACAGTATTACCCCCTCACTCCCAACGTATTGAGAACAATGAATAATTTTCACCGAGTTTAGATGTTACTGTGTGAGATTGCAGTGGACTTAACTGCCTGGCTGCTTGACAGTCAGACAAAATACAGATGGGCTGATGGAGTAAAACCTTCTCGTTGGCATTCACTGCCGCACTTTTCTGTATCATGAATATCCGCTTGAAAGACTGTGGGATAACCGTCCACTAGTCACGGTGTGAAGGTTCGGCCTGAAGGCTCTCGCACAAGTCCTGCCATCCGCAAGCTTCGACCCATCTGCTTGCCATATTTGCATTCTCTGCCGTAAATTTCTATAAACAGACTCAAAGGGCACTTTCAAGTGAGTAACAATTTTTCGTTTCGGTTGGTAAAGCGTACTCGACAGGAAAGATGAGAAAACGGTACTAAATCTATTTCATCAGCTTCAAAGTACTCCCCTTTCCTTACCAACTTGAGCGACAACCAGAACGTTACCTTAATCCCGGGACATCGGAACAATGAAGAAATCGAAAACGCAGACGAACTGGTATGAAGGAACCTGCTTTGAGTAACATTCTTGTAGAATCGGAGTACAATACTACTGGATGCAATCAAGGATGCAATCTCCTCCAGACGACATGCAAAGATAGCACAAACGTCATAACTGGCTTCTGACCCGTAGGTGAGCAAACAACCAAAATGGGTATCGCTTACAATATATGCTGCCATAGTTGTAATTAACCGGGAAAAAGGGAAACTATCTTCCACTTCCTCTGTGAATGTCCTCTCCTATGAAAGGCGAGGACGTTAACCCTTGGCAAACCGCTTTTTGGGAACTTCGAAGTGCTGATTGGTATAGACTTTAACAACCTTATAAGTCTTCTCAATTGCACAGACTGGATATAGTCGTAAGAAATAATGATGGTAGTGAGGATGTGACACATCTGATAGTCGGATGTAATGCTTTTCAAAAAAATTTTACTATGATTTTTTATTGCTTTATTAAGTACATGTGAAGATGTGAGGATGAGAAAATATTAAGCATATGCAGGCCTTTGAGCAGGGCTACGCCAAAGCTGGCCTCTCCGAAGCCTCAAGTGCTCTGGAAAAGTTTACGAAGGGGTCGGAATGCATTAAGACACCAGCAAATAGTCAGCGAAGGTAGTTCTTTGCATTCCTTCAGCGACTATCTATTACAGCTGTGACAACAGTCTTGAATCCAAACATTTGTATTTGTAAGATATTTTTCAATTTATTTATTAAAAAAATAAAATATTTTCAAATTTGTGCCGCTTGGCACTAAATGTCACACAATTTGTTCCATGCCGCCAGGCTGTGACTTAAAATAGAATAAAAATTCCCACTTCAAATGCGCTGGCGTCAGTGTTAAAATGACACAGTGTACGAGTACGTGCGCATGCGCAGCCATCATCATTTGGAGCATTTTCAAAAGCCTGGTAATTCAACGCCAAATCGAAGCTTCAAATGAAATATTTCTCATAAACGGGCATGTGTGTGTGTGTATATAAATATAAATAATGGAAATGATCAGCTGCAACGAACAACCTTTAAGCCGTGCTTACTTGCGTATGTACAAACATGCACACATCCACACAAAGGTATGCATATGAGAAACAGCTTAAGAGCCATTCAATTTGCAATTGCCATCAAATGCGAACAACAACAACAACAACAAGCACTTTATTCATATGCGAGTATCTAAATACAGAAGTATAAATGATGAAAAGTATTATGTGTGTGTGTGTGTGATTGTGCATAAATATGTACGTGCATTATTGCACCGATTGTGTGTGAATTTCTGTGCGGTTGGGGTTGTGTGCGGTTGCCCACCATCGCTGCTGGCGCTTTGTGTTTGCTATTTATTTAATTCGATTTTTTTATTTCGTCAAATAACAACGACCGATTAGTTAGTCGACTGGTGGCTAAAGCAATTGATTGGTCCATTAGTTATTCAGCCAAGAGTTGGCCGCTTAACTTGGTCTGATTGTTGTGATTTTGCGGCATTTCAATGCAGTGCGCCACATTTCAAGGCAAGCGAGAGATTTTAGTTCTTTTTTATTTCTATATTTTTCCCTCATATTTTTACATACATAAATATATAATTGCATACAATGCATATATATATACATATAAATCTATTCGACGCACCTCGATCCAATCACAAGCAAAACAATAAGATTCGCACCATTTATTCGCCATTATTATTATTATATTTACTTTTGTTGTCATTTGCTTTGTTTTTTTTTTTTTGTACCCCAATTGTTATTATAATTTATTTAAACAATAATAGCGCATTTATTATTTCCACTTTTTTCTTATTCCGATAAAAGCTTTTATTTGCCAAGGAGCTTCTGCGTCAAAAATTACATCTGGTAATGTCTCGAGCGCATGCGCTGAGGCTTATGGATTTATTGCTGAGTAAATATTAGTACAAATGATTGCTGAAATGAGAGCTATTTCCCCGTAAACTGAGGTTTAGCAGTTGAGGAGTATATCGTATCAGCAGGGGTTCCTCAGGGATCAGTTCGGGCCCCACTGCTATGGAACCCAATATATGACGGGGTTCTAAGACTGGATATGCCCCTAGAACTAGTAAAGTCATTGGATTCGTGGATGACATCGCGGTGGTAATGGTAGCAAAACAGATCTACGCAATTGAAAGGATCGCCAGCGAATCAGTAAGCAGGATCAAAACTTGGCTAAGGTCTACGAAGCTGGAATTAGCTGAGCATAAGACCGATGTAGTTCTAATAAGCAGCAGGAAGATAGTAGAAACTATAAACAAAAACCACAGTAAAAGAATGCTATATAGCAGGGTAGTCAGCTCAGTTCTTTTATATGCCGGACCGATCTGGTCTGATGCACTGAACTCAAATAGTTTCACAAAAATGCTGACAGCCGTCTATAGGCTAAGCGCTTTGCGAACAATCCGTACAATTTCGGACGATGCTTCCTTCGTTATAGCAGGGCTAGTCCCCGTAGACATTTTGGCGTAAGAAATGCAAATAGTGTATATAAGGCTGTCTAAACACAGCGGTTGAGCAAGCCGTAAAACTATTGCCGAAGAAGAAAGGCGTCTTTCGATCGCCCACTGGCAAGACCGGTGGAACAGATCACCGAAAGGTAGATGGACGCATGGCCTTTCACCCACTCTTACAACGTGGTTAGAGAGGACCCATGGGGAAAAAACTTCCACCTAACCCAATTTCGTTCAGCGCACGAAGTATTTCGAAACTACCGCCATAGATTCGGTCATGACAGTTCCCTAAAGTGCCCAATCTGCACGGATAGGGAAGAAGTCGCTGATCACGTCTTGTTCTAATGCCCACGCTATGCTCCCGAAACTTGTGGTATAAAGAAGAAAATTTTATAGATTTTATGCTAAAATCGAGTGATAATTGGAACCGAATCTGCGCGTATCAAAATATATCCACAATGATCTAAGACGCGCCAAGGTTCGTGGACGAAATAGCTGGCAGCCTATGAACTAACCAACCCCGTGAGGTAATTCCTTTTTAGACAGTTCCGCGGGGAGAGTGGTAGATAGTGGAGAGGTGTTTAGTACGTAGAGGTAGCTGTGAGACAACGAGTCGTGCATACTGCTAGGCCTGTATAGCAGTACTCATGAGAGTTCCCACTTTACGGGCGTCATCCCGGAAAAAAATATCCTGGCATGTAAAAAATGAGTTTTCAGTTGAATATAAGTATAAATATATACATTTGACAATCCTCAATCGTTGGTTATTGCACACAAATTGACAGCTGATTACTTTTAACTATCAACTGTCGCGTCTCTTGGCATACGGCGACGTTTGGATGGGATCATCACTCTCAGTGTACGTTTTTAGAATAGAAATTAATACAAAAAATTCATTTTTTTTTGTCAAATTAAAAACTAGGTATATTTGGGTGGTTTTATATGCAGAAGAGGCTATGAAAAAAACTTAATTTTTTGTTGCTTATAATTTTCTATAAACACTTGTCGTAATCCTTGGCATAATCGTTTCGTTATCACTACAAAGTAAATTGAAATGAAATTGAAATTTTAATTAGTCAAGCCAAGGAGCACCAAGAGATTTGGAGACTCCTGAAGCACTCAGGCTAAAAAGCCCATTGTGATTAGAGCTCTGTAAAGAGGGTAGGTAATCAAGAAGGAAAGGAGAAAAGTATCACAGAAAGATATAGGAAAGAATAGAGACAGAGACAGAGACGGAGACAGAGACAGAGAAAGAGACAGAGACAGAGACGGAGACGGAGACAGAGACAGAGACAGAGACAGAGACAGAGACAGAGACAGAGACAGAGACAGAGACAGAGACAGAGACAGAGACAGAGACAGAGAAAGAGACAGAGACAGAGACAGAGACAGAGACAGAGACAGAGACAGAGACAGAGACAGAGACAGAGACAGAGACAGAGACAGAGACAGAGACAGAGACAGAGACAGAGACAGAGACAGAGACAGAGACAGAGACAGCGACAGAGTCGGACGTAGTTAGTCCTGTGAGAACTTTCCAGATTCTTTGATAAATTTGTAAATATCCTCCAGTTTTAGAGAAAGAATATTACTCTTTCGCATGCCATCGGAACCCAAAACTCGCAGTCTTGCTCAAGCAAAGGCAGGACACTCACAGAGAAAGTGCTCAGTGCTATCGGCCTGCTCCAAGCACGACAGGCACATTGGGTCCTCAATGATTCCAATAGTGGTCATATGCTGGCCCCATGGGGTGTGTGTCCTGTAATGATCCCGACTATCAACCGAACGTTTTTCCTTCCAAGTTTTAGTAGAAAGTTTGATAGTTTTCTATTCGGACTTGTCACAAAATACTTTACAGTTCTGCAACGTTCTAGACCGGACCATCGCTCTTTGTGTAGATTGCCTACATAATCGCTGATCCAATGCAGGATTCCTGCGGAGCTGATTCCGATTATTGGCCGTGGCCCTTGTGGGGAAACCGCTGATCCACGGTTGACCAATTTATCGACAATTTCGTTTCCTTGAAAACCGGAGTGTCCTGGAACCCATATAAGTACAAGCCTGTTCTGAACTAAGCTTCTTCTTACATTCTTAAACAATCTTTGTGGTTTGCTTCGCGTTCTCCAGGGCCTTCAGTGCACCCTCGCTGCCACTGAAAACTCCAATCATTTTCCCAAATATCGATTATCCATTCGGCCACTTTCACAATGGCAAAAATTTCCGTTTGGAAAGCAGTTGGCATTTCCCCCATAGCATAGTGATACTTATTAGGTACTATCGTTTAAGTAGATTCATAATTCCCTTGTACAATATGGGTAGCAAATGGAAGCTGCTGATGATTCTATAGTATAGAGTATTTTTGATGCCGCTCCGTGACTAGGGTCTCGAGATATCGCCCAAAATGTGGACCCCGATAACTTAAGGATGTGTTCGTACAATATGGGCAGCAAATGGAAGCTGCTGATGATTCTATAGTATAGAGTATTTTTAATGCCCCTCCGTAACTAGGGTCTCGAGATATCGCCCAAAATGTGGACCCCGATAACTTAAGGATGTGTTCGTACAATATGGGTAGCAAATGGAAGCTGTTGATGATTTCTATAGTATAGAGTATTTTTAATGCCCCTCCGTAACTAGGGTCTCGAGATATAGACCAAAACGTGGACCTGGATAACCCTAGGATGTGTTTGAACCACATGAGTATCCATTTCGGCAAAAATGTAAAGCACTTATGGATTTAATTGTGAAATTATATGTATTTGGGGAGGTGCGTTGCCATATGGACTCCATCGAATGGCAGAAAAGGTGATTGCCGCTCGCACATATACTAATTTGGCTGGTACATAAAATAACTCAGAATCAAATCGATAGCCTTATATCAGCTGAAATTCCTAAACACACTGCTGATCCTGGGTTATTTTAAGTTGTCGTTATATATTACATTTCTTTGGTAATCTTATAACTCAAGAACCGCCGAACCGATTGACACAAAAATTGTAGAGTTCTTCTCTATCTTTGAGGAGGTAGTTTGTGTGAAGTTTGATTGAAATCGGTGCAGCCGTTCCTGAGTTATGATATTTTATGTGAGTAATGGTTTCCTCTCATACGAAATGCCTGTATGGGAAAAACAATAACAAATACACAGCCGCTTATGAGCGTTTCTGTTGTACTGTTGTGGTTGTAAGTGTATTATGTTAATATTAATTTTGGACGAAAATATAATAAAAACTGGAGCATTCAAGGAACTGGAAAAACATTTTTAACTTTATTTATTTTAGCATAATTTATTTAGCGTAAAAAATTGAAATTACTCCCTACGTTCTATAATCCTCATGATTGCATCACAGTAGACGAACAATTATTGGGTTTTCACGGCCGCTGTAAGTTTCGCCAGTACATTCCGTCGAAACCCGAGAAGTACGGTATAAAGTTTTGGTTGGCCGTTGATGCCGAAACATGTTATGTTTGGAAAATACAGCCTTATTTGGGAAAAAGAAATACTGGAGTTCCAGAGCTTGTTTCGTATATGAGCCATAAAAACAAATGCACAATTGTTATGAGCACAATGCACCACGACGCGAATGTTCTAGGTAACTCAAAAAAATTCCCAGAATTAATTTCCTTTTATAACTCGACGAAAGGAGGAGTTGATACGGTGGACAAAATGTTAACCTGTTACAGTTGCAAGCGACAAAACAATCGTTGGACTATGGAAGTTTTTTCCAATATGATTGACATCTCAGAATTAAACTCATATATTATATATAATGAAATAGATCCAAACTGGAAGTCTACAAGGAAGCACACAAAAGTTAAATCATTTTTGCTCCAAAACTTACGCGTACACGTACCTATTATTCTATTTATCGATCTTTACCAAAATTTCATGCTCCCTTAAGCACACTTCCTCAAAGCAGAGCGTGTTCTATTTACAACAAAAACTATAGGTATAATCCAAATTTTTGTTTACAAAGTTCACAAGAACTTAACAAATTAGTAAAAGTAAATCATCAAAATTTCCATTCAGAGTCTTTAGAAAACAATTTTTGAGCGAACTCCAACTTATGAATGAATGGGCTGTAAAAATGCATATCTTCAAGTTTTGCATATTAATATTATACTTGTATTTTCTTTACGGGAACTATGTAGCTACAAGCCTGGTTATAGCCGCATCTTCAACTGGACAAACCCCAGTGACTTAAGAAACCCTATAAACTGAAAAGTTCGGATCCACAAGATGGACGTCATGCACATGTGCTATTCCCGTTACCCCGGGTGGACGAACTATACCTCTACTGGATCTCGAAGCCCTATAATGTACCGGAAAATAACCAAGCAGTCGTATATTCTTTGGACACAAAAGTCCATTTAGGTCGAAGTGTCAGCGATCGGGCCCACTACAGCTACAAAAATGTTCTTCGAGCATCTGTGGAGATCTTTCATTCGCAGTTTAGAGAGGAAGCAAGATTTTCCACGTAAGGGTAATTTTTGCACTGAAAAATTTTAAGTTTTTAGGGTAGTTTAAGAGTTTTTCTGGGAATCCGTCCTTTCTCAAACTCAATGGGTGTTAGTTATTTATCTTAGTATTTAGTTATTTATATTATTAAATTCAACTCTTAGAATCAGAATCAGATACTCAAATTTGCCGAGGCAGTATCAGGAAGACTGAAAAAAATTGTTAAAGCTGAGCTAATCGTAATTATTATATAAACACTCAGGCGTATATAAGTTTTAGTGGCGTTAAGTTCCAGACTAGTATTGGAAAACTTTAAGAACTGTACCTGCACACATTCAGATTTTATACACTTTTTTCCGCAAACAAAAATATGTAAAAAACGTATTTTTCATATGAACATTTCTGCTAAAATAATTAAGTTATTTCACCTTTTTTCAATATTTGCAATATTTTTCATCCTAAATTTTTTTTATAGAAATATGATTTGTATAACAAAAACTCTTTTAAAACAAAGTTCCAAACTTTGTACAAAATTATAAAAAAATTACCATCAAAATATTCAACCTTTTAATCAAAATTGTTAGAAAATGTCTATAGCCCATTTGTTTTAGAATAACAAAGTGAAAGTTTGAAGTCGCTCCAAAACCACATTGATTTTTCACAATTTTTTCTTTGCATACGATGCTGCGATTTTTTTCCCATGTACAGCATGCAGGAAGTATTTCATTTTGAATTAAGAAACAATAAATAATTAAATTGCGAAAATTTTAACTATTTATGTATGTATGTGTGTCCCAATGACCAATGCGCCATTATTGATGAACTTTTCATAGCATAATATTTCTAGAATTTTCAATATTACCTGCCAATACGTACATAATCAATTTACTAAACAATTTATCAGCCTTAAACAACTTTGAACAGAAAAACAAGGTTTTTATGCGCAATTTTCGTTCACCATTTAACTTCGTAGTCATGTAAATGGAACAGAAGCAAAGTTCTCATTTATCAATGTTCTGCCAATCAAGTTCGTTGCTTAAGCCTTTAATATGCCTACTGACTACTACTGGAGCCTTTAAAGCAAACACACTTATTACAACCGTAGGCTGCAAGCAGTAACTGTGTTTTGATTTATTTTTAAAAACTCAAATTTCTCACGCTAATAAACAAACACCGTATGCCTTCTCCTACTCGCGACTCACTCCACTTCTTTGCTTCGTCATCGTTGTTGTCGACGCTCGTACAACTCACCGCATAATCTCCGCTCTACATCTCGTTTGCTCTCGTTGCATACATATGATACTTGAACTGTTGTCGCACTGAGGCGGAGTGGAGCACAGCAGCATATATGTCATGGGTTTTTGTAAATTAGTATGCAAGTACGCTTATATTTACATACAAATTTTACACACATTGCATATTTCCGACATTATGCAACTTTTCATGATCAAGTCGTACAGCAACGAAGTAGTAATACATGTATGTACATCCCTACATTACAACAAATATATACATATGAGTATATACATAAGTATGTCCAGAAGGTGGCGGGCAAGTGGGCTGTGCATATCTAGCTTTAAAGCAACTACTAAAGTAATGATTGACTCAGATCAAGCATTCGTGTGAGTTTCCGTCGCTGCAGTTTATTTCTCTTCGACTTTTGCTAAGACTTCTTTGTTTGTTTGTTTAAAGAAGATGTGCGATCGTTTTTGCTATTTAATATGAAAAAAGGGGAGAAGTAGTAAAAGATGGTAAACAGCGAGCAGTCACAAAATAGTTAAAACTGAACAATGGGTCTCGAGACGCTCAACATCTTTATATGCTTTTTAAGCTTTCAGCTGCTTATACAAATCTTATATTTTATGGCAGGTGGTTGTGTTTGGTTTTGTTTTTTGAAATTAAGTGTGGAACTTCTACATGTTGTAGTGCATATTACGGCATGTATTTAACACTTGTACTTAATGACGTTCCTGTTGCAGTTAAAAAAAAAATTTTATTTGCTGTCATGCGCAGCTTGTGGCTTGTAAAGTTGCACTTGGATGGCCTTATCTTGTGATTCACGTAGTTTCAAGTAAGAAAGTATGTATAAAAAAATTGTGAAAAATAAATAACAAAAATATACAAATATCTTGCATTACAGCGTGGCAAGAAAAAGTTTAAGTTGCACTCAAGTTACTTGAAGAGAAAGTCGTTTTGAAAGCCCTTTTTCTGCTCCAAAAATGCATTTAACCAATTTTGCTTTACACAATTGCACCAAAAACAGTATACCAGACTGCATTGCAATTTATTTAACTGAAAAGCAGCAACAACAAAACTTAGTACGACACTACTATATAGCTCTTGTTGTTGTTGTTGTTGTTGCTGTTGTCGCATTTGCGATAACTCACTTGTCGGATGGCTGATTTCTGCACGAATTATGACCGGATTTTCTGCCTTTTTCATTTATTTTTGTTTTCTTTCGTTTTTGTTTTTGTTTTTCTTTGAAGGGATTTTACCACACCAAGGGAAATTAAAAAAGATGTGTAGACATTTGCTGCAGTTGAGTTGTTTTAATTGACCCACAAAACGTTGGACTGTCCTTTTTATTGTCAACATCACGCATATACACACACACCCATACATGTGCACTTGCATGCAGGCGAAAAATATGCAATCAGCGATTACACTTGTGCAGGCAAGTCGCATTCGTGCACTCTTACCGAGTGACACAATTAACGAAATGCAGATAAGCATCGTGGAAATCGTTGCAAAATGCAAAATATAAATAAGTCAAGTATAAATGAAGTGTGTAAAGTAAAAATTAAATTCAATAATAAAATAAAACTAAAATTATATAAAATTAAAATTATATAAAATTAAATTAAATTAAAATGCAATGAAATAAAATAAATTAAATTTAAATATAATACAAAAATCAAAATAGAATAAATATGAATAAAAAAATACAACATAGTAAAGTGAAATAATAGAAAAATAATCAAAACAAATTAAATTAAATTAAAATGAAATTAGATAAGGTAAAATGAATAAAGATAAAGTAGAATAGAACAAAAATAAAAATAAAAATAAATTTAAGTGAACTAAAAAATAAAATTAAAATTAAAAAATAAAGTAAACTCAAATTAAATTCAATGATACAATAAAACAAAGTAAGATACAAAAAATAAAATTAAAATACAATAAAATAAATTAAAATTTAATAAAATACAAAAAATATAATAAAAATAAAATTAAATAATAAAATGAAAAAAATAAAATGAAATAAATAATTGAATTCAATTAAAATTAAATGAGACAATTTTAAATAGAATATAAACAAAATTTAAAATAAAGTTACGTAAAATAAATAAAAATGATGGGAAAATTAAATAAAATACAGTAAAGTAAAATAAGGTCAAATAGAATTCAATTAAATATTAAAAAAAAACTAAAACATTTAAATTTATTTTAAATATTTTATTAAATTAAAAAAAAACAATTAAAACACAACTAAAATAAAGTTGAATAGAATAAAAAAAAGGAATAATAAATTAAAATAAAATAAAATTAAATTAAATCAAATAATAAAATGAATTGAACTAAAATGAAAAAATAATAAAAACGAAAATAAGAAAATAAAACGAATAAAAATAAATAAAAAATTAAATAATATAGAAGGAAAAAAATTAAATAAATCAAATTAAATAATAAATTAAAATTAAACAAAATTAAGTTAAATTAAACTAAAGTATAATGAAATCAAATCAGCAAATTAATATTAAGTAAAGTAGGCTAAGATAGAATAAGCTAGAAAGAAAGATAAAAAATATATAACAAGAATTAAAAAAAAGAAAAAAAATTAATAAAAAAAAGTAAAAATAAACAAAAACAAATTTTATGGAATAAAAAAATTTAAAAAATAAAATAGAAAAAAATTAAAAATGAAATGAGTAATAAATTAAAATAATTAAAATTAAATTATATTATATCAAAGTATAATATAAGTAACGGGTGATTTTTTAAGAGCTATAGGAAAGTTTTTCAAAAAAAAAAAAATTCAGAAAAATGCATGCATTTTTTTATTTAAATCGATAGTACAGTCCATATAATTTAATGTTTGAAGATTATTTCATGCAAATGTTGACCGCGACTGCGCTTCAAATGGTCCATCCGTTTAGTCCAATTTTGGCATACTCTTTCCAATGTTTCGGCCGGTATCTCACATATAAATGCTTTAATGTTGTCTTCCAATGCGTTAATTGAAGCAGGCTTGTCTGAATAGACACGAGCTTTAAAACAGCCCACAAAAAATAATCTAAAGGCGTTATATCGCTCGATCTGGGTGGCCAATTGACAGGTTCCGAACGTAAAATAAAATGTTCACCGAACTCGCCTCTCAACAAATCAATTGTTACGCGTGCTGTGTGGCATGTGGCACCGTCTTGCTGAAACCACATGTCATGCAAGTCAATCTCTTGCATTTTGGGCAAAAAAAAGTTGGATATCAATTCACGGTAGCGCTCACCATTCACAGTTCCGTTATTA
Source organism: Anastrepha fraterculus (assembly GCA_037575425.1). NCBI lineage: Eukaryota > Metazoa > Arthropoda > Insecta > Diptera > Tephritidae > Anastrepha > Anastrepha fraterculus. The sequence continues at coordinate 148,132 of JAYXIM010003601.1, forward strand.
CGTTACGATTCGCAGCATCTTTGAAGAAGTGCGGTCCAATGATACCTCCTGCCCATAAACCGGAACAAACTGTGACCTTTTCTGGATACATTGGTAGCTCTTGCAATTCTTCTGGCTGATCTTCACTCCAAAATCGACAATTCTGCTTATTTACGTACCCATTGATCCAAAAATGAGCTTCGTCGCTGAACACAATTTTTCAATAAAAAAGTGGATCTTAAACTTTCTTAACAGAAAACGCATTTCTATAATAAAATTCAATGATTTGCAAGCGTTGTTCGTTTGTAAGACGATTCATGCTTAAATTATAGACCAAACTGAAGATGTTAGACAGTGAAACAAAACAAGAAACGTGCGTCAGTTATTTAAACCAACTGTTTAAAAAGGTAATAGCTAAAAAATCACCCGTTATATTAAAGTAAATTGAACTTAAAAGAAATAAACACGTACTAAAAATAAAATGAAAATTCAACAAAAAAGCATATAAAATAAGTAAAAAAATTAAACAAAATCAAATAAAAATTAAACAATTAAATAAAATAAATAAATAAATTAATAAAAATAAATTAAATAAAATAAATAATAAATAATAATAAACCAAAACTGAAATTTAATAAAATCAATTAGAACAAATGAAAATTAAATTAAATATAGTAAAATAAAATATATAAAAATAAAAATTAACAAAAATAAATAAAAAAACCTAATTTTATTATTATTTATTTATTAGACTAAAAAAAATTTAAATAATATAAATTAGGAAAATTAAATAAAATAAAAAAGACAAAATAAAATAGAGCAAAATAGAGTAAAATAAAATAAATAAACATTGACATCACAGAAACTGAATTTTTTGGCTTGATAATTTTGATGCACCCACCACATAGTTCTGACCTTGTACCCTTAAATTTTGCTACGCCTCCGTCTCTATAAGTTTTTTGTTAGCGAAGCCAAATTAACTTCATTAGACATCGGTCAAACGCGCTTGAATAAGTTCTGGCTTAGAAAATTCAGTAGCTCCAAAGTAATGGCATCTATTTAGTTTAATAAAATGTATTAAAAAATTAGAAATCTATTACATATTTATTTATGGCAAAGATACACTCCATGTTTTTGCTAAGCTCAATTAAATATCAAGAAACAGAATACACATTTTTCGAGATCGATATCGATACCGATATGAGCAAATTATATCATAAACTTTGAATTTGCCGAATGCAGAAGTCAGTAGCCTTAGGCCAGAAATATGAATGTGCAAAAATGAAAATGGTAGGAAATCAAGTTGGAAAGTTTATTGCACTCGTAAAATGAAAAGATTTGATTTCTGATATAAAACATGTGTGTGATTTCTTTATACCAATGGCATTCTGGGTTTTTGGCATAACAAAGAACATCCAAAGGTAAAGTCCAAATTGAAAAATATTCACCCCTCTTCAAATTAGTAGCATATTATTAAATACTTATACTTTATTTTCTAAAAATCAGCCAGAACTCAATGCTCAGTTTTATTCAATGCTTATTCAACAATCGAACAACGCGCCATCATGAAGAATAACTATTTATGCATGTAAATTAAGTCTCGTATGAAATTAGGCCAAAAATTGTGTTTTGCATGTATCGATCTTTTGTAAGCCTGCACTGCAACTCTCGCTTTGATTAAATTTCGAAATTTGTTCGCAAAAGTCCCTGCCATGTCCGCCAACATTTCGGCGCACTTGACCATCAACACAACATCGGCCCACCACAGGCATGCACATACACACACACAGATGCACTTGTATGCAAAGCACAGCAATGCCAAATAAAATTGCAATCGCAATTGCAATTCCCAAAGCGGAATGGGAAAATTCATGGCTGTCTGCAAAATGTGGCCACCACTACACCGCGAAAGCGCCCAATTGCCTGACATTTAAAAGTATGAATATGGAACAGAAAAACGACAGTGGCGGACAAGCCGAGAAGCATTAAAATGCAATGCAAAGAGCCAGTCAAGCAATCAACCAATCATCCAGTCAACCAAACAGTTATGCGCACCACCACACAGTCAGTCAGTGCTCCGCTGCAACAGCTGTATGCAACGAGGCAGCAATAGCTCAAGCACCGCCACCGCCACCACTAGCAGCACCAACAACAGCAGCAGCAACAGGTACAACAAAAGCAGTAGCTTGGCCAGGGAGTGTAGGAATTTTTCAAAACTGTCAATTAAAATGCGACAATGCCGCTGAGCTCCGCCGATGATGAAGTTATTGTTGCTGTTGCCCGCTATTGTTGATGACTGCTGTTGCTGTGATTGCCACTGTGCGTGGAATGTTTGTTAAGTAGCAGCAGCAATTAAAGCGTCGAAGAAAAAAAATCATATACGAGTACAACATCAAGCATTTATAGTAAAAGCAAAGGCATATGCAGCAGCAGTGAGCGGCGCGCTTGCAAAACAACTTCCAGGCAGATTATCGCCATTGATGATGTTGTTCAGATTGATGATATTTTGAAGTTCGCAAGTGAGTTGGTGCTGAACAGGTTGGATGTCGAACGCCACAGGCTATGCGCTCACTCGATTTGTGACAGCTCGCAGGCGTTTGGCGGTTGGCTGTTAGCATTTGACGAGTGTAGGCGTACTGTGTCAGTGTAGCAATACGCTTAAGAAGATAAAAGAAAAGAATAAAAAATTTATGCACAATAAAAGTAGAAAAAAATGTTAGCCATTACACCTTGCAGTTGTAGTAATTTGATTTTTTTTTTCAAAAGAGTTATTTTTATTTTTATTTTTTTTTTAATTAATTTAAATTTTTTTTTATTTGTTTTTATTTTTTATTTTTTTTTTGTTTGTTTCTTTATTTATCAAAAATGAGGCTGCATCTGCACGATAAAGCCTTTCATAATACGAGGGTCGTTTGAAAAGTCCGCGCTAAGTTACAGAGACGGCACTTCTGGTGCGCCTCGAGGTTATGCTTAGTTAGTGGCAGCTCTTGGAAGCAGAGTTGGGCATAGTGCGCTAAATAATTAATGCAATAAGCGGATAGTTAAAACCCTGAAAAACTGAAGATTTAGTGATAATGAAACAGTTATTTGTCTTGCCACTAATTTCCTAAAACCTGCTTGAAAGAACGCATACCAAGCTTATTAGGTTAGCTTAGGTTGAAGCGGTGTCCTGTGGGACACACTCAGGCTCATAGCCCATTGAGATGCCGCGTGGGTAGCTTTCCGTATTTCTCCTAAAACCAGTGTGTGCTTTTCAAAAATTTTAGAATTTCTCCTATTTCTGCAGAACTGAGATCTTCAAATTCATTAAAAATTGTCTGCCTAGAATAGCAAATCTCCGTCTGGATAGAGCAGGACAATGGCACAGAAGGTGCAAGATTGTCTCTTCCTCTTCCTCATTAAGACAACTTCTACAGAAGTCATGTGTTTGCACACCCATCCTTTGGGCGTGCCTACCTATTAGGCAATGTCCCGTTATGACTGAAATCAGTGTGCTAAGGCTGTGTTTATTTTGACTTAGCAAAGATTCTGTGCGTTTAGCATTGAGAGTCGACCACACTTGACAGGCGATTTTGCAGGTGGCTTCATTACGCCATCTTTCATTTGCTTTCCTTACGATTTCTTCAAGGATGACTAGCTTGCATGTTTGCAAGGATATCCCTATGTCATTGTCTATGTACTCATCGGTCAATTTGGTGCCGAGTCTCGCTGGTTCATCGGCTCTGCAATTACCCTCAATATCACGATGGCAAGAAACCCATATTGTTCTTAAGCGGAGTGACTCAACCATCTCGTTGAGAGATGTGCGGCATTGCATGGCTACCTTGGAGGTTGTCGACTGTTTTGTGAGGGATTTTATCGCCGCCTTGCTGTCAGTGAAAATGTAGATATCATTTCCAAATATCGCAACACACTGTCCTAGTGTCGCGGCTTTCATTACTGCCATCAGTACAGTCTAGAAGACACTACAGTACTACTACATCTCCGCCCACCCTGCCCTCGAGCTTTGAGCGATCTGTGTATGCATGGATAGACTCGCCCCGTCTTACATCGCCCCTTTCCCACACTTCCCTTGAGGCTAGGAGGGTCGTGAACGTTGTAGTGGTAAGTGTAGGCGGGAGTTCATAGTTCACCAATCCGGGAAGCTCCGAAGTGCCAGCCAGGATTTTGCCGTGACCGTGGCTCTTATTTGACCTCTTACTTAGAGTGTTCAGCCTTATTGCCGCACAACGCGCGATATATTTTGTCTGCAGATCTACCGGCAGGAAGTTTAATGTCGCATATAATGCTTTCGATGGTGTGGTTGACATCCTTGTCAAGTTTTTTAATGTCCACACCCTTTTCAAGCGCATTCCACCATATTTCAATACCATGGTGGAGAATAGGCCTAACCACTGCTGTAGTGGCCAGTGTATCATTCTGGGTTCCAATCTCCATTTCTTTCCAATTAGTCTTCCACAGGAGTACAACGCCATCATAGATTTTTGTACTCTATCTGCGACTGTGAGCCCCCAATTCAGTACCCAGTATCAGATCCGTTTTTTCCGGATTTACTTCAAGTCCTCGACTTTTACATTAAAGTGAAGGCCTGTTGAGAGATCTTTGTTGAAGATCACATAATGTTGGAAGGTGTTTCCCCGAAATTGCTATAACAGTATCATCGGCATATGCTATTATTTTCCCTCCCATTTTTTCAAGTTCTTGAAGAAGATTATTGACAGTTAAGTTCCATAGAAGTGGAGAGATTACCCCACCTTGAAATTTCTTTATGGATGTGTCACCCAGATTTGCGCTTATCATTCGCCCAGTTAGCATTCGTTTTATGTACAAACGAGACTAGCGCTTTAGCTTATTTCTGTTAGCCTTTTTCTTTGTGCTTGGCAATCGTTTGAATTCAGGAAGTCGCTTGAGCAGTTATGGTCGCAAAGTTAATGAAAATAGGGTTCCAACTCGTTTCACACCTATTCTCCAGACTTGGCTTATTCGGACTGCTATTTGTTCCCCAATTTGAAGAAATGTCTGACGGGAAAAGGATTTCACTCAAACGAGGAGGTGATTGCAGAAAGGAATCTCTATTTTTCAGACTTTGGCAAATCCTATTTTCAAACTTTTCAAACGACGTGCGTAAATCAACTGGTTGGGAGTTATGAAATTCAAATTTCCCACTTTAGTGGTGAAAATAAAATTTTTTTGTATATTTTTGAGAGGCTGTGGAGACAGAGAAAACAGCAGGGTAAATTGATTTAAAAAAGGTGTAAATCGTGTCCGTAGATATTTGTAAACTAAATATAATTTTATTGCCTCCAATTTGGAACCAATTTTGCGAAATATATTAGTTCGGGGAAGAATAAATCCATTATTTTTGCGTAAAAGTTTTGCGAAAATTATTTAAAACTATTTTATGGTCGATCTTTAGCTGTTGGGCGATGCTACGACTATTAAGATGCTAGTCAACTTCAATTCTTTCTGTGATTTTATCGATATTTTCGACATTATTGACATTTGTTTAAAATTCAAAACCTGAACGGCTTGGCTTTCACGGTCGCCCGATACCAACATTATCGGAAATGTTTGGGCAAAACTTAAGCAAAAACTGAGAGGAAATCAAGCGTGGACGGTCGTATTGTTATCAAGGCAAATTCGACTGATTTGGAGGTGATTACCTGCATAACGTGCGCAGAAATTAACACAAAATAAGACGCGAAAATTTGAAGCCATTATAAGGTAGATATCCATAGATGTCGCTAGGAGTATTTTTAAACCTTCCCAAATGTCTTGCTTTTTTCGTCTGTCATCTGTCAACAATATTCAGTTCATTGTATGTTACGTTTCATACAACAATACATTTTTGTCGCTCTTAAAAATGTCGAATTTCGTGCCTTCAAACTACGATTTGGGGACATCGTTGATTTTCTGTTAGCAATTGAAGAAAACCCCTTTCAAGCTCATCAAATGCTTATAGAAGCTTATGGTGGGCATGCTCTAAGTAGAGCACAGTGCTTCAGGTGGTTTGAAAAATTCCGAAGTGGTGATTTTAGCGTGGAGAACGAAGACCGTCGCCGGCCACCGAACGCGGAATTGCAAGCATTGTTGGATGAAGATGATGGTCAAACGCAAGAAATGATGGCAGAGCAGTTGTGAGCGACCCTAGAAACCATTTCCAAACGTTTGAAAGACATGGGCATGATTTTAAAGGTCAGAAGATGAGTGCCGCATGAACTGACTGAAAGGCAGCAAGAGAACCGAAAACCCACTTGTAAAATGCTGCTCTCCCGGTTCAAAAGGAAGTCCTTTTTCATCGAATCGTACGGGTAATGAAAAATTGGTGTATTTCTCCAATCCCGAGCGTAAACGATCGTATGGTCCGCCGGGCCACAAGCCAAAAACAACGGCCAAACCAAATCGCTTCGGCCGCAAGGCAATGCTGTGTGTTTTCTGGGATCAGCGTGGTATGATTTGGTACGAGCTATTAAAACCAGGTGAAACAGTTGACGGTGCACGCTACCAACGACAATTGGCCGATTTGAACAGCGCTATACACCGAAAACGCCCAGAATATGCCGATTGGCGTCACAAAGTAGTTTTTCTTGATGATTTTCTTGATAACAATGCACTGCCACATCGAACAAGAGCGACCCGGAAATTGGTGGAGACGTTCGATTGGGAACCACTGGTACATGCGGCTTACTTACCAGACTTGGCGCCTTCCGATTATCATTTGTTTGCATCGATGGGCAACGCACTTTCCGAGCAGCGCTTCAGTTCTCACGAAGAAGCCAAAAATGGCTCGATGATTGGTTTGCGGCCAAAGAGGGCCAATTTTTTTGGCGCGGCGTCCACAAATTGCCTGAGAAATGGGAAAAATGTGTCGCTAGCGATGGCTATTATTTTGAAGATTAAATTTCTAACCGTTTTTTGATAATAAACGTTTGCAGTTGAAAAAAAATGTTTCATTTCATAGGTATAATAAATATAATAAATAGCACAAATATAATGAATATTATAAACCCATACATTGAAGTTTGCTTGAATCGAATTGGTCAAATAATTTCCAAGTTATCTATTAGCATCAAAACACTATAAAAAACTATAGCACAGGAATTTGTTGGCGAGTGTTAATAACTTACAATTAACATAATTCAATTTCAATTAATTTGGAAAAAATTTTTTAATGAAAATATACCTAACCAAAATCTTATGAATTCAAGTTTGAAAGTTTGTAGAAAGTAAAAAAGTTCAACGAATTTTTATAAAATATTCACACTTTTTACTGAGAATTCTTAGAAAAATTTCGGGTATGCAGTTTTGTTGAATATGCAGCGAAAATTTTTTGAATTTGTTTCTAATTTCCACAAGGTTTTTAACTTGGATTTATATCATTTTCGTAGGAGAATACATTCAAATACATGTACGTTAGAACCATGCAGCTCCCATGAACACATTTGTCAATCCCCCTCCTGTCAGCTTATTGGCCTCATGATTCGTGGTGTATATTTGATGTACGAGAAGTACGCCTTCATACGTGAAACATTAACTTGGCTTTGAAGGCTGCGAAAATCACATTGCAGCACTTAAATAGTAAAATCCCTTTGTAAATTTTTTATATTTCAATTTCTAAAAGTCGCCAGACTCATAAATTATCGTTTTTACTTTTAGTTTTGATTATCAATTTTTTTCTTTCAAATTTTCAGATGCCAATAAAAAGTCATCAATGCCCACTGTGACGCCAATACAAGGCCCCATATTCCTAAAAAATGGAACAGCGCCGGTGGTACCGCTTTTCTCGTATCCTACACTAAATAATGGCTCCTTCGTACAAATACCGGTAAGTGGAATGAAATGAGAAAAAATCACAAAAAAAAATTAAGAATTATTTTACCACACATTCCAAATATTAATATGAAATATTAAAAAGAAAAAATGAATTTAGCAAAAGAAAGAAATGAGAAGATTAAACCCACTCATAAATTTACTTTTAATTGGTATTCAGTGCACAACAACATACGCGAGAGAGCAGTTATTGGTTTAGTATAGAGAATCACGTTTGTAGCCGTAGTGAATGGGAGAATCAAAAGGCGTTAGAGCGGCTAAAGAGCAGCAATTCCGCAAGATTTGCATTAATGATAAATGTCTACATAATTGCCATTAGCTAATGACCAATCCAACCAATCCAGTGATCCATTTAGATATGGATTATTAGTGAGTTGATGACGGCAGAGGGTGGTAGAGAAATGATGAATTTTCTAAATCAATAAAATAGTAGTTTTGACTTGTTGCTGGTGCTCGTAATTGATATTACAATGAATATTAAACATTATTAATGGGGTATACTCGTACATACATACATTAATGTGAGTAGCACTGAGTTGTCAGTGAGCGCAGCTGTGGTGTTTAGAATCAGTATTTATTTTTTTTAATTATTTACTGGTTGGTGCACTTTTTCTGTTTGTTTTAAAATGAAGTTGGGGGAGAAATCAATAACAATATTAATATTTTTTTACAACATTTAGATAACATGTTACGCTTATAAATTAATAGCGAGAAAGTGTTGAAATCGAATATAAAGGGAAATCCCTGTAAATCTATTAAGAATATTGGAAAGCGGCAATGGTCGCTGCACAAACTTTTTCGAGATTTGTTTATTTGTTCCTTTTT